>WAAG01047399.1:0-30379 GCA_013390105.1 Tichodroma muraria | reverse complement strand
CAGCCTGCAGTGAGCCCAGGGCTCCAAGTTAAATATTTCATTCATTCACAGCCTTAGATTTACTCTGACAGGTTTCAGAATGGGAGCCAGGCTTCAGCAGTCAGTCTGAAAGATAATGACCTTTATTGACATTGCTGTAAATTTGCATTTTGTCTTTGCTGTCAATCAGGTATGATGTGATCCCTATTGACTTGTGGTGAAGGAACACAATGATTCTCATCCTCAGGGCTGGATGAACTCTACCTAGGGCAGAAATGAAGCCCTACTGATGGTGAAAGTGGCTATACAGCTTTCCTTGTGCTCTCAGAGGACTACAGATTATTGGAAATAGTTTATGTCACTTTGACCAGGGGCCCTGGGAGCAACACAGACAGTTGACCACTGTTATGTTTTGTGGCCTGTCCTAACATATGAAATTTGCCTCCCCTTCAGAAATCTATACCTCAGTCATACAAATCTCTTGGGAACAAGCCTGGATCCAGGATACACTGAGAGCCCTCTTCACTTTGTGGAGTATGGAGAGGCTGGCGAGGGCAGAGGAGGTGGGTTCAGTTGGGAGCAGAATGAGTGAATACTTGAATCAGGAGAAATACTAAGCAAATAGAAAACAAATTGTGTGCTAACTTTCCGGCTTTCCTCGTCCCTTTAGAATTTTTAGGAGTTCACATTTGTGCCACAGGAGTGTATTTCCTAGTCAAATGTGTTGTGCTTCATGTGCTTAGTTGCTCCATTCTTTGCTTTCTATATACATCTCAAAGCACTACTTCTCCTTCTGAATGGCCCTGTGTTAATGATTCATAGCTGCATTAAAGATATGTTTACAATTAGTCTTCCAGATGCAATGCAGACTACAGCAAGTTCAACCAGTCTGGAGTGGACAAAGAATTTTCCACTGCTACAGACCTCTCTGGTCCCCTGAACCCACTTAAAAGTCAGCAGCAGGGGTGGAGATTCTAGTGTTTTATGTACACTTATTTTACTTATTTTCCATTCGGACCTATTCTGTTTTCCAGAGAATTTAATTTTCTGGCATGTGTTTATTTTCCTTCCTGCCTTCTCTTACAATAGTTAGCATAGGCAAAGTTTACCCAGTTACAATGCAAAGTCTGTTATCTGTTTTCTTCCCCTCATGCAAAGGGACACTATATTTTAATTCTTCCCACTTGTAGCCAGAAGCTACTGAAGTCCTAAGGAAAATAACTTTCATAAAACACTGACTCTATAATACCATTGTTTTTTTCTCAAATGGACAGTGTTAAAGGCTCCTGTTCTCCTGGGAGGCAACCTGGTTCTAAGCCTTTCTTAAAAAGGCTCAGAATAAGTGTAAGCAACTTTTAACAGCTTTAGTACATTTTCGCTCATGCAACCTTTCATCTTCTGGATCAGGACAGCTGCATCTGCAGGCTGTGTTCAGCATCAGGGAACAGCAGCTCAGGAATCAAGCTCTCTAGGAGTCCGAGATGTGCATCTTTCTGGAAAGGGTTAACAGGCAGCCACGTGCCTGCTGAAGGCCCAGCGAACAGGTACAGTACATGTGGAGTTAGCAAGTTATGACAGAGACATTTGTTGCACGGATTTTGCACAACCAGCTTTCTGTTGCAAGCTATGACTTGAAGCCAGTTCCAAAGAAAAGAAGTGATGTCTAGGAATCATTCCTTACATTGCTTCCAGTTGGAGACACAGGTCAAGATTCCAGAAAAATAAAACTGTGGCCACTCAGGGATCTAATGCTGTTCAATTATACCAAGAAATAAAATCTGGAAGAAAGAGAGAGTGTACATAACATCAGGTTTTCAAATGGTGATGCCATGCTAAAGGGCAGCGTAGGGTGGCATCAGTCCCGCAAGGCCACTGGAAAGCAACGTGAGCCAAGGTTCCCGACAGGGAGCAAATATAGTCTTTGATCAATTTTCAAGTGCGAGATGGTGAGAAGGGAGGAATATCTTGCCTGAACGTTAGCTGTGTGATCACCATGCAGCTAATGATCACCAGGACTAAGCAGAAGAGAGCAGCCACGGGAAAAATTCCTAGCAGGGGATGGGGTGTACCACACATCCAGGCACCTCATGGCATCCCAGGTCAAGGCAAAGGGAGAATTGCAGCTGACCCCTCAGACAGTGAGACGGGTAGCAGGGACATGGAACAGGGCCATATTATGCTGTGAGAAATAATATACAAACGTTTCTTTTTTTCCTTTAAGGGATGGTTGCCTGAGCCCAGGGGATGAACTGTTAACACTAAATGTACAATCACTGAAAGACCTGTCCAGAAAGGAGGCTGAGTCTCTCATTCTCCCAACAACTCGGCTGGTGAACATCATGATGGCTCACAAAGTAAGCATGAACAACTCTGGGGTGACTGGACATGTGCTTTAGAGAGGAGGGGAATTTGTTCATCAGATGTTTGAAGAACATGACTTTGCCTTTCCTGACAAAACCCAAAACCTCTTGTGGTCAGACTCTGGTGACTTTCAACATAGCTTTTTCCCAGATAAACAGAGGCTATGGGGAGGCCAAGGCCCTGGGAAACTCTAGCAAGGGCTGTTCAAATCCTTCTTTTAGAAACACACAGCTTGACAATGTTAATTTTCCATTTAGAAGTTGAAGAAAGGCAGAAATGGATTTAAGGGAAGATCCACGAATCCCAGAGAAGCCAGAGAGCAGTCCTTGTAACAAAGTAATTCTGTGGATCTAGGATCTACGGTTAATAGCAAAGAATTTTCAAGCTAGCTAGCTTGGTAAGAGAAACACTGCAAAATCATTTTCAAAATTCATGTCTAAGGATCTTCTCTGTATTTTTATTCTGAAGAGTTCCCTAAGGGAATGGGACTGGAAAACCCCAGTAGGATTTTGTCACTTGGCAATACCCCCACCTGCTGTCCAAGAGGAACATTAGCATTCCTTAGGTCTTGTATCTCCAAGCAGAACTCCTGAAATCAGGATTCTGAAACAAAGTGTTTGTCTTGGTTGGCTCCAGTTAGATTAGAACATACAGATCATGCTCTGATGCTGCTCTTGTGGTTGTCTCAGCTCCTGCAAAATATCACTGAGAAAAAAAATTGTCATTTTATTTTATTTATATCAGTTTCCATTTGGTGTCTGCATTTAGTAATGTTCTTCCTTTAACTAGGATTCCCTCAGGATCAAAATAATTGTGTCACGGAAACAGGATCAGAATCAGTACTTGCAGGAACCATCCAGAAATTATTCTTAACATCAACTGTTTTTCAGATGTGATCATGTATTTGTTTTCCAACAGTTCTAAAAACATGCATTTAGAAAGCTGAAGGTTTTATCTACAAGTTTTTAAATGCTAGAATTAGGAGCCATATTTTCAAGAGCAACAGGAGATTCCAACTGGAAGGTACTGATTTTTTTTTGAAAACTCTAAAACTTAGTCCTCAGAGGTTTTTAAATGCTCAGATTGTATTTTTGGATGTTTAAAAACCATCCCTCTGAATCAGAAGTTAGGCACCCATCCACCATTGCATAGATGGGCTTAAGAATTTTCCTCTCGAATTTAATTCCCTAAGATTCTTGAGTACCTGAAAAGTATGAGCTATCTCCAGAAATTAGATAAGCATGGCTATATCTTACCCATCTATCAAACTATTAATCTGCCTGGACCAGCTGGGGGTGTCCAATTATTTTTCTGTTCATTTTGTCTACAGACCTGAATCTATTTCTCATATTACTTTGTTATAATAATCTTTATAGTAAAATTTTGAGCTTCATTCCCCTTTATCCTCCTATTTATTTTAAATAATGAATTTTGCTCCTTTTTTTTTTTTATTTTTTTTTTTTGATTCAGGCTGAAATCTGTGCAAGCCAAATTAGAAGAAAATTGTTTTTTAAGAATAGATCACTTTGGAAGTTTCTTGCACAACAATGGGTTTTGTTTGTTGGGTTTTTGTTTGTTTTGTTTTAGGAAACACCAGCATGTAAGGCAAGGCCTTTGGAAATACAGAATGGTTTCCTGCACGGTAAGGCTGCATGTCAGCGGACTCGCAGTAACTCCACTAGTAAGTTGCAGAGCAAAAATCTGTTTTCTTGTAATACCCAGGGAGTGCAGATCACAGGTTCCCATTGTGTGATGGTACTATGGTGATAAAAGAAATGTTGTCCAAATTTATTCTGGGATCCTTAGCTAAGAATTGTTGATGCATGAATTCATTAGCTTCTGTATTCACAACATCCTGCAGCCAGGTTTGGAGCACAAGGTTTGCATCTAATGGTTTGGAGCTTTTTTAATGGGGTATTCTAAATAGGCCAACACTTCTTTTGGTAGGGAATGCTTGCTTTTCACTATTTTTAACATTAATGGCTATCCACAAGGTGACAACTGAAAACATCAATCCCTTCACGAAGAGATTTACAGAGGGAAAAACATTTCTAAGTAACACTTACCTAAAATGCCTGTGCAAAGGTGTCCAACCCTTGTGAGGTAACAGCCCTGTCTCCCCGCCCCGGCAGGTGCGAGCGCGTTGTGGGCCGGGGATGTGGAGGGCGCGGCGCCGCGCGGAGCTGGGCCCCTCAGGGACCGACAGCCCCACGCCCTCCACGGCAGCCGAAAATCGCTCTCCCAGCAGCTGGACGGCCCTGCAGGGAGAGCCCCGGTAAGTGCTGCAGGAGTCACCTGAGAAACACACGGCGCTGTCCCCAGCAGGGCTCTCTGCGTGACCGTGGCGGCCTCTTCCCTGCCAGAACCCATCTGCCCGTGGGCCCTGCCAGGGGCTATGGTCTCCTCTGTGAGGGCGGGAGAGCGGGAAAGGCTCCGTGCCAGCAAACCCCCATTTCTCCAGGTTCTCCCTCCCATCGCCCAGCAGGTTCTACGGTGTGTTTGAGTTCCAAGGGTTGTTCAAACCACCCCACTCTGAGTCCCAGTACCACCAGTCTCCTCAGTCACCTGCGCTGGCCCGGCCATGGCCACAGGCGAGTACGGACTCACCGTGGCCCCCACTGAATGAGTCAGATTTAAACACCCCGTTAAAGGAGGCTGGAGACTGCCTCTGGTGCTCAACAGACGGATGCTGAGTGACCCAACAAAGGCTGGGAGAGGGCTGGAGTATTTATGGTCAAAAGTCCCCAGGCTCAGACCTGGAGGAGGAGATGGAGGTAAAGCTCCTCACACTCAGCTCCCACCTCCCTCCCTGCTGCTCCCTGCCTTTTCCTGGCCCATCATTCACTGAGGGACCCAAGGCTTTAACAGGAATAAGAAGGCTGCAAACCAGAGCACAAACCCCAACCAAACCACATCCAAGCATACAGACAGATCCTCAGGGATTCGCTGAGTTTCCTTCTCGTCAAAGCTCCTGTGTGGCATGTGCTGCCCATTTGAGGAGGCTCTTTGGCAGCATCCTGTCTCTGGGTATTGCTACCCACCACAAACAGAAATAAAAAATACATGCCCTCACACAGAAGCAAAGGAAACGAAAATTTCCCATTTCAGATTCAGAAGACCCATACCAGAATAAACAGTCACCCTGGCCTGACAGAGCAATGCATTTTGGAGACTGTGTTTTTTGTGTTGCACACCTGTTTACCTCTTAATCCTGTTCCCAATCCCATGTTGAATAGATAATCTGGTTTTCTTGTCAAAATTGAGACTCTCACATATGCAGAAGCCAAAATTTTGGCTGATTTTCCATGCTCTTCAACACCTGTTAGTTTCACTTTTCTTCATTAAAAAAAAAAAAAAAAAAGTGTTGAACTCTCAGATGTGTAATGAGTGTAATTAACTCTGACCCCGCTGAACTTCATGCATAGTTAGCTTGGGGTAATGACTTCTATCAGTGCTTAAATTATCTTATAATACCCAATTCCATGCTGAAATAGGAGGTTTTCATTAAACATTTCACTAAATTTTTCATTAGAAGTTCATTAAAATGGGACAAATCTCAGAGGCTGAATTTAGGAAATCCAGCACAAATTCATATTTTGGGGGAAATGCTGAAAATAGGTTTGGTATGTGCAAGATGAAGTTTTTAGTCACAAGATGAAGAAAGGATTTTGAATGTCTTGATTCTAGTTCAGTTCTTGAAGGCAAAAAACGATAATACTTGTTTATATTCCCTAATGAGCACAGATGGGGTTTTGGCATGGGTCTTAAGCCAGAGCACAAAATACATCTTTCTACACCATTGTACCACTTCAAGGACCAGCATCCTAATTTTTCTCCAGTTTAGTCCCTACGGGACAAATTCAGTGAGCAGTGATTTTCTGGATAACAAATGGCTTATGAAAATTAGAAATATTTTTTTTAAAAAAAGAATTTTTAGTACCATCAGTTATAAGGAAGAAAATTTCAAATAAACAAGTTGCTGCAATGTATATTCAAGAATTTCTGCTTATGCAAAAAAGAAAATTGTGGTCATTGTTTTTTTTCCAATGTTCACAGGCAATTTCGAGGCCATCTAGATCCCTAAGTACAGCACAACTAGTGCACACATCCTGTGGCTCACAGGCTTCAGTAATTTCAAACATTGTATTGATGAAAGGACAAGGGAAGGTAAGACTGGCTCTGTTGATTTACCATGAGTTTTACTTCATCTCACAAATGCGATCTGCAAAGTGCAGAGAAGTGACTGCAGGTATTAACATTGGTACTTTTGGGATGCCAATTCATATCCAAGCAAAAATTAAAAAAAAAACATTTACACACCTTCCTATGTGCTTAGAATAGTGAATTAATTGATTGGAACAAACAAAAAGCAAGATATGAGAGATTCTTCTGAAATTCCCATTTACTTTTACAACTCCTCAATATTTTTTCATGTATCATACTACTCCACTGGCAATACTGCCCATGTAGATAATGCAGAAAAAACTGCAGATGAGCTATTATGAGAACTGAACATGAGTTCTCACACACTTTTTCTTCCATAAATTAGGGTTTGGGCTTCAGTATTGTTGGTGGTAAAGACAGCATTTATGGACCAATAGGCATCTATGTCAAAACCATCTTTCCTGGTGGAGCTGCTGCTGCTGATGGAAGGCTACAAGAAGGTGGGAAATACCTCTTCTCTCCCTTTTCCCACATCTCCAAAAAATGACACTGAAAGACAGATTGAAGATGAAATGAACCATAAGTGACTTTTATACCTGCATCCATTTTTGCATTTTCAAGAGTCCTTTTGAGTGCATGTAAGTTATCATGTAACTTATTGCACAATACAGTAACAGTAATATAATTTTTTCTCTTTCAAAACAGGTGATGAAATCCTGGAACTGAATGGAGAATCCATGCATGGATTAACACATTATGATGCTTTACAGAAATTCAAGGTTATGTACTCTGCTTTCAGAACAACCTCTGTTTTTAGACATAATGTGCATGTGAGCTCAACCCATTCACTCATTGTCTGTCCTTTCTAGCAGGCCAAAAAGGGTCTTCTGACACTTACAGTCAGGACAAGCTTCAGCACACCTCATTCTGCTTCCAGCTGTCAGTCACCCCTCTTGTGTCAGTCACTGAGCTCCAGTACATGCATAACCAAGGAAAACAGCTCTTTCAGTTCAGAAAATGCAGCATTCTCGTTAAACCCTACAAAGCCCAATGACAGGGTCATAATGGAAGTTACCCTAAACAAAGGTGAGTGTTGACATTAACTGAGCACTGCCAACAAAGCACTGACTGACAAACCACTGTTCATTTGCTCTCTGAATGTCTTTCCTCACTAACCTGATTCTTTTCCTGAACTAAGTTTTTTTAATACACTAAATTAGATCTTGGTGTCTGTCAGTGCTAACAGGTATCTATCAACAGCAGAATTTTGAACTCCATCTGTCCTCAAGAGCCAATCATTAAGGTTTTTTTCTCTCAAGCATTAGAGTCACATTCATATCCTTCATGTGAAAAAGTAAAGCTCTTGTCAACAAATGCCTCTTATTAAGCAGACTGAGCAACTCATACCCATAATTATGCAAGCAGTTAATTTCATTCTTGAAAAGTCTTAAGACCCAATAAAATAAGTATCTATATCTTCTTGTAGTTCTTTCACCTCCTCTCCAACTGTCATCATCTTCTATTTATAAACAACTACTGGCACAATGAAATAAACTTTTAAATATGGGCACATCAGAGCAACAAAGCAAAGCCTCTATGAGGTACCAGCGACTTACCAAACACACAGAATGGGATCTGACATCAGCAACTGTCCAGAGCAAAGAGGGTAAACTCCCAAAAGTCTTAAGCTGTATTACATAAAACAGAGGGAGGACTGACATGATATAGCTAACAGTAGGCATATATCCTTAATTTTAGCTTGTTTTTCCTCTTAATTTTAGCTCCTTAATTTTTTTTTTTCTATTCTGTCTCCTTGTAAAGTCATTTGAATTCTTCTGTAATGACAGCTATTTTGCAAAATAAACCTGCATTCCATTGTGTCTGTTACACTTTAATTATGAGAGGGACAAAAGCCCCAATAACAACCCCACAATAAAACAATAGAAAGGTATAGAAAAATGCAGTGGAAACAGCAACGATTACTGAATGTGCATGAACACAAGACTTTGGTTCTTTTGGTTTGTGCAGAAAAAAGAATTAAATTTAGTTAAATTTTAAAAGGATTTTTCAATAATTTGCTTTGACTGTTTCTTATGTCTTTTTTAAATTATTATTGATTCTTTCAGAGCCAGGTGTTGGCCTTGGAATTGGGTTATGTAGCATCCCTTACTTCCAGTGTATTTCAGGGATCTTTATTCACACCCTCTCGCCAGGCTCAGTGGCACATATGGATGGGAGACTCAGGTAGGATGAGAAAGGCTGGCTGTTTTATGCCACAAGTTTCTCATTGATCTGTTTTATGGGTTTATTTTTGACCTGTTTGGGCAGGAAGAAATATTGATTTTTAGGAACTTGGGGCTTAAAGCATGTGTGCTGTTTTCAGGGTTGGAGCACGTGTCTTCAGGATATGTGGGATTTCCAGAAATACAGCAACCAAGTGAAAACACTGGCTCTTACCCAAGCAGGGCTAACCTTGAAGGTCTTAGACAAGTTTGTAGCATTGCTACTGGAGGAGATTTTCAAATGGAAAAGTATTTGGAAAAACCTAAACATATGGAATAACTTGACTTGTTTGAGCACTAGATTTTTTCTGATACAAGCTCCTCAAATTCTATCACTTCTTGCCCAATAGAAGAACTGATGTGCTGAAATGAGCTTTAGTGAGAGTGTAGAAATTCACTTTCAGAGATTTTTGACCAACTGGTAGTATTGAAGATATTGAGAATTGAACAAAACACAGCAGTTTCAGTGAAGTCTTTTTGATTTAAATTTCGGCGTTCTATAATCGTCCTCTCTAAGACTTTAGCTGAAAAGAACGATAGTCTTAAAATATTTGAATATTTGCATGATACAAGTCAGTGCCTTCAGTCAGGCTCTTAATGTGTATGAGAACTAGAGCAGAGCAAGGCAATCTCAGTTTCCATGTGAGCCAAATTTGAATTTCATCTAGAAAGATCCAGTTTAGCAGACTTTGATAGTTTGTCATTAGAATTTTTCTTTTAACGAGTTATTCACATATGTAGCAGAAACGTAACATCCTTTCTGACCTTAAACAGCATTAACATAATATAAAGACATAACATAATATAAACAGCATTAACATTATATAATTTAAATGAAAAGTGAAATGCTAACAGGAAAGGATCAGGAAGGAAGGTGTAGGTGGAAGCAGCAGCTGAGCTGCAGACAGCAGAAAGAGCACGAAGTGTGCACAGCTGAACATGCAGAAAGCTCAGAGGTTGCATGCAACATGGCAAATCAAAACCCCTTGACATCCAACTCATCCCCATTCCATTTTCTGCAACAGGACAGAAAGACAGATTTAATCTATAAGCAAATTAGAGGTTGACCTTATGAATTTGCTTTTTGTATGTTTTCATGGGGGTGAGACAAGGTCAGGAGAAAATGTCTTGTTCATATCCTCTCTCCTTTTTCTTTAATATCCCTCTAGGTGTGGAGATGAAATTCTTGAAATTAATGAAACTTCAGTACAAAATACAACCCTTAATGAAGTTTATGCTGTGCTAAGCCATTGTGATCCTGGTGCAGTACAAATCATTATTAGCAGACACCCTGAACCACAGGTAGCACAGTCTGTATTCTTTCTGACTTTCAATATAGCATGTATTGAGAACTAAGAGGTAGCAAGTGCTGATCTAATACAGGTGGAAAAATGTTGACTACAAAGATGCTGATCTCTTTATGATCATCACTGCACACAAAAAAGTCTGCACTCTCTTAAGTAGAAGCATTTAAGATTTGAAGATCACTGATGACAGTCTTACATGAGGTTCTACACAGTGAATAAGGAAACTACAGAAATAACATTTAAGGAATAACCCAAAACATAGTTCTTATGTAAGAAAGAATTGAAAATAATATGTAAATAATTTGGAAGAGGGAACATACCTCCCCAAAAAGAAATAAATGTTTATACACTTGTCTTTCAGTAATTAAAATTTAGGTCATGCCCTACCAATATTTATAATTAAATTAATATTCAAGTACAATGTTTAATCTTGCAAGGTTTTTCTACAAAAATGCTTCCTAATACCAAATACTGTACAAATTATTGTCAAGTTTAAATTATTACATAAACTGTGCTGTATTGAGTTACCTTATACTGGTAAATCCAGGACTCCACTTCTAGTGAAATGTGCAGAAGAATTATTGTCTTTGAAAGGTCCCATTTTATGTAAACAGCCACTAAAAACAGCACATCCACAGATATACTTCATATATACTGGGGTATATACAAATATAATGGTGTTCAATTAACTCACCTCATGAGAGTAAAATGGCATGATATTTCCTAGGTGTCTGAGCAACTGCTGAAAGAAGCTGTTGCACAAGCTGTGGAAAGCAACAGATTTGGAAAGGAGAGACACCAATGGAGCACTGAAGGTAAGAGAATAAATGCATTCACTGAGACATGGTAATTTTGACTTAAAAGATGTCAAGGATGAGTACACACTATTAGAATCCTTAAAAACAGTCAAGTAACCCAGAGCAGAAAGAAAGAAATAGGAGGAAATCTCACAGGACAACCCTCCCAATATGTCTCCAATGATACGTTACCAGAGTGATGGGAACAGACCAAGTCTGTCTGATTACCAACAAAAGATTTTGTGCAAACTTCCTCTCACAGTTGCTCATCCTCTCCAATTCACAAGCTGAGAGCTTTTCAAACAACTGTCTGTACGTGACAGGACTATGACAACAAGGAACTGCACAATGAAGGTGATGTCCTAGGGGTAAACCTTATTAATCCCTTATATGTGAGGAAAGGCATATACAGTCATGGCTGGAGCTATTTGCCCAGCTCAAGTATGACACCCTCTCCCAGTAATGTATTGAATGATACTCCTTTAAGTGTCTTCTAAAGGACTAACAGGTAACAGTCTTCATCAATAAAATTACAGTGCTGGCATACCTATAGCTAGAGAAAATGTTATTTGGGTGTTCAGGAACTTAGCCTTACTTGGTTGACCCTTGACCCTACAAGCCTTCAATGCATAAATCATACCTTTGCATCCACAGAGGATGATATTTAGCTGCAGATTTCATCAGCTGACTCTTAGAAGCGAGCACTTTGCATGTACTGAAGAGACATTTTGAACATGTTCCTGATACAGGTGTTAAGAGGTTGGAGATGAGCTGGCACGGAAGGCACCCCTGTGAGAAGCACATGGACAGGAGCGTGGGTTACTGCAGCCGCAGGGCACAGCGGCTCATGACCCGCTCCAGCAGCGACAGCAGCTACAACCCCCGGGCCTCGTGTGCCACCGCTGCTGTGCACCAGCTCACGGACTTGAAAGCAAGAGTACACAGTGTAGATGTACCAATCACCCGGCAACCTGGGCTGCTGTACTCATTCTCTGCCAACAATTCAGGGAGAAATTCCCCTCCGACCTGTAGCGAAGGTGGTCGAGCCTTGCAAAACACTAAGAAGTCATCAGAGATCCTCGTTAGAAAACCTAAATCATCAAAGCCCAAACCTCCACCAAGGAAATACTTCAAGCAGGACCGAACGTGTGATGACAAGGGCAACGCAGACAGAAGAGAAAAGCTTGTATCAGAAGTAGCTGCATCACCTTCTGCAGGTGTTCAGGTGAAGTAAAATTTACAACATTTTTCTTGTGTCTGCATACTTGTGAGGCAGGGGAAGGACAGCAAAGTAGCTTTGTGTGGCAGCAGGAAGAAGGGTAGGAAAGAAAATGTATATACACGTGAGAACTGGGGAAGAAGATGAGGCTCTTCTGTTTTGAAAATAAGGTGTGTATCTCAGTGAAGCCAGTTTAGTTCAAAATTTTATGTTCTAAGTAAGGTCAGAAGGCAGAGAATTGTCTGAAGAAAATCTTCCATACTAAGATATCTGAGTTAAAATCCCGGTGAGAGCAGCTGCAAGAATGAATCTGAGTCCCTGCCCCTCCTCATGAGCATGTGCCACTGGTGGTACCAAGCACACTGATTCCAGGGTTATGCCCTAGGCTGGGACTGGAGGGGTTTACATAGCCTCTGATTCCAGCTTGGTGTGACTGACCCCAAGTACCTGTGCCACAGAGTCATATCATTTATGAAGTAGTCATGAAACAATATTTTTGTTTTAGTAGTGGATTTTTACTGGAAGAAAGCATTAACATTATGTACAGCAGGGAATCTTGGGCTCAGATACATTTCTTGAGACCAGGAGGTATTAAATAAACCCATTTAAATTGTGGTGCACATACATATTTGTTGATGAGCTGCACTGTACATTTGTACATTACTAAATTTCAGTTCCCTCTCTTATATAAGACAACAGAGAGTGTTTCACTTTTGCATGAGCATGAAGGATTGCGAGATCTGCATGTTGAAACAAAATTGTGGTTTGTTTAAAACTGAAACCTCTTTTCCCCAGGTTTAGTAATATGCCAGTAGAAATGAACAGTTCTCAATGCAATGAAAAGGAAAAAAAACCCAAAAAACTCAAACCAGACCCCCCCCCCAACAAAACAAAAAAAAAAAAAAAAAAAAAAAAACAAAACAAAAAATAAACCTACAACCCCACTCCCCCCAAACAGTTCCCCCAAGCTGCAAAGATCAATAGAAAATTATATAGAGCAAACTGAAGTCCACATATAATGTTAATAGCCAAGAAAATTTCAGTTAAGCATCTTAGGTAAGGTCACTTCTACTATCCCCTAAGTAGACACCACTGTTAGAAAACCAACTTTCAGAAGTAAAAATAAAGGGAAATAAGTACTTGTTGAACTCATCACACCCTGCAACTTCTTAATCCCATACTTAGTCATTCTAAATGACTGAGAAAAATCTAAATCTTATGATCAATAAAATCCATGAAAAATCAAGATCTGTTCAGAAGGACAACTTCCTCTTTTAAGACTGTTTATCTGTATATACCCAAGAGAGAAAGTTTCTTGTTAGAATGTATTTCAGATCATTAAGAGAAGGTTTTATTAGTGCTTTTAATTATTTTTAACCTTTATTCCCCACAAATTTTGTATTAGTCAATCTGAGGCCGGCATACTACAATTTTATATGGGGGTTCTTTTTTTTCCAGATTCATATACTTTTTCAGACTTTTTTTCAGATTCATATAGAGTGTGGTTTGCATAATTGCATTCTGACACACTTCTCTTTCCTGTTTGTTCAGCAGGAAGTTGGAGAACCAATGCTAGAGGGACATCAAACTGATGTAACCCACAGTGTCTTCACCACTTCTCCTACAGTATATGATAAGAAACACCCAACTGCTGCTCCAGTGGGCAGAGATCAAGAAAGAAAAGAAAAATTAGGTATGTTTAAGTCCATGAACTCTTTTTCTCCAGGTAAATATATAGTATTTAGTTTGGATTCCAAAACAGGTATTGAGCTGACTTCCCTTTCTCTTTATATGTAGTCTTCAAACCATATCTGTAAATGTTGGGGTGAACAGATGAAATTTCAAATTATTGATTAATCCCAGTTGAGAAAGGGAAAGTAGATCAAAATCAGCATAAGAGATGATTTATTGGATTTTTAAAAAATTATTGATTAATCTTTGTAAAAAAGAGAAACTAGATCAAAAGCAGTATAAGAGATGATTTATAGTAAAAATTGTTAATGGACAGGTACAGTATTGCTGTGTTGCTTCAGATGAAACTGCTTAGTTATTCTGAATACCTGATATTAAAGCTTATTTTTACCATTTCTAAAGGATATTCTTATGCACAATTTCAAGGTTCTAGTGTTGCAATGGTACAAACCACTGATAAGTTACTTTTCTGCTGTGCTAGTTAGAATTAAGGAAACTTAGTGCTAAGGGAACAAGACAATCTCAAGTGGTCTCTTAAAACATAAAGGAGTATATAATCCTGTAAGTTATGACTCAGATCATTTAAGAAAGTAAAAATGTTGCTTTAAAAAAAGGTTCACACTGAAGCAGAAAACAGCACCTGTGCAGATGCACAAACAGAAGTTTGCTGCCATTCAGCTCCACCATGTCTAACATTAAAATGCTTAGTTGCTCTATGAAGTAAAAAATATTCCCATATTAGAATCAAGTTTTTTCTTACCAGAAAAATCAACTGGAAATGCCTGAGGAAATTTGAAGCAGCATAAATATTGAAGATCTTCCTATGATAGTCTTTTCAGAGTAGGACATACTTATAAATGTAGAAAATACAAAATGTTTATAAAAAGAATTTACTGTAACACTGGCTTTTTCTCTAGGCTGCAAACAACATTGCAATTTTAACTTTTTATTTTAGCTGTTACAGCTTGCATTAAGATTTCAGCACCCCAGAATTTCAGTACTTGTAGATGCTTTTAAAAAGCAATTTAAGTGTGCAAGAGCCTTTTTTTTCAGTTAATTTCAGTGTCTGGATTCAGAACTTACAGATCAAGAGTTATGAATTTTTAAAAAGTTTAACTTTTTAGAAACATCAAAAAAAAACCTATCAGAGGCGTGAATGGAATTCATGCTAAATGAATGAATAATGATGCAGCGAGAAGGGATGGAAAAGCAGACAGATGGTTGTTTATAATCAAGGTCTCTTTCTTACAGGGACTCCACTTTCATCAATACAAAGGCCTGTACTTAAAAGACAAGCACGGGTAGATTATAATCTTGATACAACAGAAGACCCTTGGGTTAAAATTTCTGACTGCATAAAAAGCTTATTTAATCCTACCATGAGTGAAAACAACGTCCACTTAGATTTGCAACCAGGCATAGACAAAAAAAAAGAGAATCAAAATCGAAGCAGCTCAGAGACAGTTGTGAAGAAATCAGAATCAGAATTAGTCGGTTCCAAAGCGCTAAAATCAGATGAAAATGACAGTGTGAAAAAGGGTCCTCCTGTTGCACCTAAGCCCACCTGGTTCCGCCAAAGTCTGAAAGGATTGAGGAAAGCAAATTCAGATCTAAAACCACAGGCAGATCAAAGTCCTCCCAACCATCACAGTATTTCCAGCAAAAAACAGCAATCCAGTTTATCACGTGTGTCTCCTGGAGGATCATCAATAAAACAAAGAATAAGCTCATTTGAATCCTTGAGTGCTCCACAGTCACCTGAAAAACCCCCTCGAAGGTTGAGCCTAAAACTGTCAGTGCAGAAAGAACCTTCTTCCCCTGCAGCAGGGGCAGAGGCAGCTCCAGTCTGTTCAAACCAACCCTTCCTCCAAGATCGTGAAAACAGCCGCCAACAGCCACCTGTGGCCATGGCTACAAAGAGCCTGGACAGATCTTCCTCTCGCAGGGAGAGTATTGCAACCAGCTCAGAGAAAAGCAGCAGTGCCAGCACTGAAAATTCATCAAGTCTCTTAACTCCAGGAGCCATTGCAAACTCCCATCTTGTGTCAGTAGCAAAAGCACACAGCCTAAGGTCACGAAGCTTCCCTCTTACTGCCGCCCAGGCTTGTGAGATAATGAAGCCATATGATGAGAAGTGTAGCAAAATCTATTCCATCAGCAGCCAGGTGTCTTCTGCTTTAATGAAATCATTGCTTTGCCTTCCTCAGTCCCCAGCCTCTTCTGGAAACAGTGCATGGGAAACTCTGGACACAGTGTCTCAGTCCTCCATGGAGGAGGATGGGGCTTCCATCTCACCTGCGAGTGAGAATCATCACCTGGACACTGGGTTTTCCCTAAAGTAAGATACCATATTTAAAACTCAGATTTACAGATCAGCATTGGTGAGCAGCTGCACTGATTCACTGACAGATTAAAGCTTTAAGGTAGCAGCACACAGAAGTAAAGCATGGACTAAGTTAAGAATTTCTTAGAGCACAAAGGTTAAATGACTCATGACTTAATTTTGGGTTTAATTTGTATTATATACGTACATGCATATTTTAAGCATCCTCCTATTTAAGGAGCATTATTTGTAGTATCTCTATGATAAAGCAGATTTAAGTGTCTTTGCCTGAGGCCATGAGATTATTCTTATTCTTTTATGCAATGGATTCTACTTCCTTTAAGTTAACATGATTAATTTCCATTTGCCTGTATTTATAATATTTTTAGGAGTTACCACTTGAAGTACATGCTAATAAGATGAAAAGATAACTGCTCCAAAACTGCCTTCTGCTTTAGTGGGTATGTTCTCTCATAGCTCAATGTTTCTTTTTTGGTCTTGTCACAATGGGACAGCCTCTCAGAGCTGAGAGAATACACGGTGAGCCTGGCAGACAAAGGGAAGGAGGAAGACAAACAGGAACAGGGCTCACCTCAAGCATCCGGTGTGTTGGGGCAGTCAGTCATCTCTCTGCTTTCCCCTGAGGAGCTGGCAAAGCTTATAGAGGAAGTCAAAGCCCTAGACGAAGAAACCTTAAAGGTAAACCTGCTTTTTTTTTTTTTTTTTTTTGTGTGTGTGTGATTTTCAGAAAACTGTAGAGTGAATGTGTCTGGTTAATCTTTGCAACTTAATATTATGCTTATGCCACTAAGTCTCATTATAAAACGTACAATAGACTTTCCAGTCATCGTGACGTATCTTTTGGGAAGTTCTTGACTTCATTCCTTTCTCTGCCTAGGAATTTGATGATATTCATGTTACAGTTTTGCATAAAGAAGAAGATACTGGGCTTGGATTCAGCCTGGCAGGGGGCATTGATCTAGAAAACAAAGTGGTAACAGTAAGTAGAATCTTAAAAAATACTTCCAAATCAACGCTCTGTCTAAAAATACTTTACTGGTTTTCTATAACAGTTTTTTGGCTTTTAGATAATTAAAGCAGGCAGCTGTATTGATGGGGTTGGAAGGACCATAGTGGGTGAAAACAGGTTCCTTCTGCACAGAGCTGCCTGTCCAGGTGTCTGGCAGCAGAGTCCTGCATCCTTGGGCACCTCCTCCCCAACAGCTCTGGAAGCTGAGGCAGAGCATGCAGCCCTCGGCAGGAAATCTTACACACGTGCTTGCTTATAGAAGACCATGCAGAATGGTCTGGAGGAATGGGGTGGGTGAAAACATGTCACAGGGCTGGAAGTTAGAGATAAGTCTCACACCTCCTTCCTCTCACAAGCAGATCAGCAAGGTCAGGAAGCAGAATATGCAAGGTACGTAGCATGGGCAGCATAGCTTTAGCCACCTGGTACCAGGGCCAAACTGGGCCCCTGTCTGCTTGAGGAGGGATGTGCACAGAACTTCTCCATGCAAAATTATTCAGTCCTCCATCCTGAAATGTGATAGAAGCAACTTGTTCCTGGCAAAGAATGAAAAATGCCCACGATGTAAAGTGTTAACTAAGGAATTTAGTGACTTGTCCTTTTTTTCCTCTTCCCTTGTGTGCGTGTGTGTGGTGACTGGGCTCTTCAATAGGTTCACAAAGTATTTCCCAATGGACTGGCTTGTCAGGAAGGAACTATTCAGAAAGGAGATGAAGTACTCTCCATTAATGGGAAGTCTCTGAAAGGTGCGACTCACAGTGGTGCCTCAGCAATCATGCGACAGGCCCGGCAACCCAGACAAGCTGTTGTTGTCACCAGAAAATCCAAAGATGGAGAAAAAAATCTCAATGTTTCAATGAGTTCTAGCACATCATCAGTAGCAAGCAATGCCTCACAAGATGCTGGTAAGTTTAGTGGCATTATCTTGCAGTCCCCACCTGATAAGTTTTAACTCATCACCTGAATCCAGGTGTTCATAAAACCAGCAGTGGCTGCATAAATCTGTGAACCCTGATTAAAGACAGCACAGTTTTAATAAAACACTCCTGAAATAGACGTTGAAATATTTGAAATAACTTTATTGAAAAGGGAAAGAATTAACAGATTTCTAAAATAAAAGAACTCCTTAAAAAACCCAAGGAAGTGTGATTCTCTATGTGAATTTCTGTAGATGTACAAAAATGGTTATTATAGCAACACATCTAATTGAAAGTATAATGAAAACTCAGTGAACAGTGATTCTTTATTCTAATATTGTTACAAGACTTGTTCTCCATGAAAAGATAATTTTAGTCTGAACAAACAATGTGCTATTATTCGATACAGCAGGTGGCTACATCTGAAACACAGCAAAGTCAGAATTTTGCAGAATACTTCACTTTCGGAATAGTTTTGTGTTTTGTTTTGGTTTTGTGGGTCTTTTTAAAGCATGATCTGGAGATCTGTAGCTTTTTATCCATACTGCAAATTAGCAGCCTTGTAGTCAATAACAACTTCATAACTAATATGAAGTCAAGTATTTCCCTTAGATTTTGTTCATTTAACAGATTTTTATAATTCCAGTAAATGTCTTACATTTCCGTTCTCCCATTAATTCAAATATAACCTTCTTTCTCCAGCTTCCCAGAGGGCCTTAAAATGACAAAATGAGAAATTAAAAGGTTTAGTTTTCTCTTTCATTTGGCAGTTTATAGGACGTTTGCAAACAACCCAAAAGTTAAATTTTTGTAACAGATGTTTGAGCTTTTTAGACTGTGTGCTGTCCATGTGATAACCTTCCATTTGTTTCCAGCCGCTGGAGATACAATCTACACTGTAACTCTAGAAAAAACATCTGCTGGTTTAGGATTCAGTCTGGAAGGAGGGAAAGGCTCTATTCAGGGAGATAAACCCATCATCATCAACAGGATATTTAAAGGTAAACACCCTTAACATGTTCCCAACTCAGGCAGACTTGTGGGGCTCATAACTGACTGCTGATTTATAACTATGGAAGTGTTATTTTTTTCAAATGCAGCATTATATTGTTCAGTGCCAGGAATTTGTTGCCTGCTGGGACCAGGTGATTTATAGTAACCATGCAGGTGGATCCATTCACTAGTAAGTGAAAGATCCATTAAAGTTCCCTCCACAGAAAGAATTAAGGGAAATTAATTTTCTGTCCCCAGGGACTGCATTGGAAGAGAGCAGCCCTGTTCAGCCTGGCGATGAGCTCCTACAAGTGCACACAACTGCCATGCAAGGACTCACTCGTTTTGAGGCGTGGAATGTAATCAAGGCTTTACCTGATGGGCCCATCACAGCCATCATCAAGAGGAGGAATTGCAGCTCTGTTACCAGCAAGTCATCCAAAACCTTGTAAGAGGTGGAATTAGACTACTGCAAATATTCAAAGGATTTTATTACTTGCAGGCACTTGGCTGCCACAGCAAGATACTCAGAAAGTAGCCATGAGGAGTACACTGGATCTTACTGCCAGTTACAGAGAAAGCTGTCTGGGGTTAACTGAAATGTGCAGGAAACAGCATGATTCTTATTTCAACCTTCAGAGACAGATGTCACAAAACATACAATTATAAAATAATGACGTTGTTAATAATATACTGGTTGTAATAAATAAAATATATGTGACAGATATAGTACTCTCCTATTTTAAGCTATTAACAAGTATCAGAAGCAGACCTTGTGCTAAACTTCCGGTGCTACTCTCCAAGTCTTGTTCCCTACCTTACCTTCCCAGCAACAAGAAATGTGTCTACAAGCCTACAACTAAAAGCTCCCCTTAGAGAGAAGATCGGNCCTCTGGCCAGAGGTCTCAAGAGAACTACAGAATAACAAGGCTGTTCAGAACACAATCTTACCCTCTAACAACACTTATTTCTTTTAAATGTCTGTCTTAATTTTGCAAGGGAAAGTACCAGCAGGAGTAATAGCAAATCAAAATACTTCTGAACTGAAATGTTTATTCTGGAAAGGCTAAATAACTTGAAGACAAATCTATGCTTCAAACACTGCTTCCTATATGCACTGTATGAAATTCTACCAGCAGCACAGATACCTATGGCAAGATGGTCTCGCGCACCCACCAGGTCCTCTCTGACCTGCTTCATTAAAGGGAGAGAGAGATGCAAGGGCAGGATGGAAGTAGTGACTCCCTAGCTGAGAGCCAGATGGCCGACCTGGTTATTGTCCTTGGCTGTTCACCTTCCCAGAGATGGGAATTTTCTGTACCCTTCTTCGGTTACTTAATTTCACCAGGAAGAAGTTAAGGAGCTCAGGGGCTGTTTTCCATACACTTGACACAATGCCTCAAAACCAGAAATTAAGAGAAAGGGAAGAAAGATAGGCAGGAGAAGGTATTAATTAAATCCAGGCACTGAACTCACTGTGGCCTTTTCTCACAAGACAATGTAAATTAATCCTTGAGAGAACATTCTTGACAAGCCATCTGCCCCCACACTTCCAAACACATCCTCAGCTGAGCACTCTTTCTCAAAAAATAACCTCTATCTCAAAATAAAAAATTTATTAGTTGGGTAGCAACCAAAATAAGAGAAAAACGTGACACCAGTTCTTATACTTTTTTGAACTAGTACCTACATAAAAGTCTTTGCCAAAACATTTCCAAGTCCAATTTGGCAGGACAGAAGGCTGAATGTGAAGGGCTCTTAATTCCTGGATTGAAGGTGTTGAACACTCAGAAAAGGGGTTCTTAAGTTATTCCAGTGAAGTATCTCACCTTTATTGCTCAAAGAAACAAACAAACAAAAAAATAAACAGCTAATAAGAACCACATTTTCTGCAAAAATAATATGCATTATTTGCAGAAATAAAGAGTGGTGACCTCAGCTGCACTTCTTCAACTTTCTGCTAATTAAATTCATATATTCATTATAATCCTGGCAAGACTTGCCAAGGTATTATAATTCATGCCTAACAACTTCAGTACACTTACAAAAATATGTGTAAGCCCCTGTAGTATCAAGGCCCACATCTCTTCTCAGTGAACTTGTTATTCTTCCTAAGTATAGAAAGTAGCAATTAGAAATAAAGACCAACCAAGGGCAAAGAACCTGCAGGGTGAGTGTTCTCACCAAAATACCTCATCCCTAGTTAGTGGACATCATCAGGGAAGGCTTTTTCCCTCTCTTTGCCTTAAATTCAGAGAGATGCTGGAATTCTAAGCAGCTCTTTGGCTTCTCTGATAGCAAAACAAGTGTATGATCAACCATTTCAAAGGATGATTCAGAAAAAACAGTAAGATGTAGCACAAAAAACATTTATTTCATCACATCCGCCCAAGTTTTTACATCTTTGCATACAAAGGTGACTGGACTAAAAACGGTTTCCTTGAAAAACTAGTCCATAGCGTGAGGTTTACAGTGGGAAACTTATTGTGCAAGCCCATGCCCTATACCAAAGACAAAAAAATACAGGGACAGAAAGCAGAGCATATGAACCTTGTTAGAGTCACCACAGTAAAATCACAACCTGCATTAACTTCCTCACTCAGCAATTATTTTTACTTTTGTAATTATATGTAATCCATAGTAATATCTCATGTTCCTGCAGCAACCAGCACCATAGATATCCCTTAAAATGGACACACCTTGGCACATAATATCAGGTGTGCTGATTTCCCAATGTAATGTTGGGAGTCAAACCAATCTCAGAAAAAAGCAACATCCCTATGGCCTGTCAAGGCAAAGCTAATGAAAAGAATATTTACCCGTTAAAACCTCTTACCACAGGAAACCAAAAAACATTCAAATACAGTTCAAAATGGTCATTTCATGTGCCTTTTAAAAATGGCAAGTAAAGTGCTTAATCATCTTTATTTATTGCCTCTATGTTGGTTCAGTTTGTGTCATGACACTGTGAAACCACTGGTTTTGGTACCAGAGAGGGGAAAGGGAGAGTGACTATTTGCCAGCCCACACACCTGTGCACTGATTAGCACTGCTGGACCTTGACTTANACCTGGCTGGGGTGCTAACTGGATTTTAGCAATGCTTCACCTCACAGACACTGACAAAGGGTAGGCAAGAACAGATCCAATATGTCCCTCTTCTCCCTGCAGACAGTCACCACTGCTGCCTCCAGGATTCTTCCAGCTTCTGGTGTGGTATTTTTCTAATCATTAAGGTGAAGAATTTCATATTACATAAGAATGCATTGCTCTGCATGGAGTCATATAGAAAATGCCGTTTTAAAAATGTACTGTACTCAGTTCATTGTTTCATGTCATTTTTTTTTCTATCTTAGCAGATAGAAAAGCCCTGAGGCCAACTTTGTGTTTTTACCCACAAGCTGACAGGTTGTTTCCTACCCTCAGCTGGTGATGCCAGCAACTTGTCTTGTCATGCTTTTAGTGCCTTAACAGCTTTGGTCAGGTTGCTGTAAAATCCAGATATGCTAGATGGAAAAAAGGAATCCACCACTGTCTGGGGAAGATAGCCACCAAGATCCGTCTGAAAGAAAGTGAGGAGCTCAGTCCTGTCTGGCTCCCTGCAAAAACAATGAAAGTGAATTTATAGCCTGTGATTTAAGAGCATTAAAAACTTTTCAGTGACTTACTTGTATTAGAATAGATACTTCTAAGAGCTTTTTTTAAACAAACAGAAAAATTTCAGTGAATGTAGCTACAAAATTAAAGTTTATTTAGGCCATAATTAGCTACATGACTGTCTATAAATTATGGCAAATCAACCAGATACTCATTTACCAAAAATTAAGAACATACTTGTATGTTCTGTTGAATTTCAAGAGGTCAGGGAGAATCGCACCATGATAACAGTTTCTGTAACATTAAAGACTTCCCTCTAGGAAGTGAAGATAAACTAATTCATTGCACAAAAATGAGAACAAGAAGGGCACTCAGTCGTAATGATTCAGTCATAACGACTGGGAAGGCAGAAACATACCATTGCCAAGAGGTTACAGGTCACATGTGGCCACATGCACATAAACACACCACAAAATGGATAAAGAGGGCTTTAGAATTTGTAACATTCAAACAGACTGCTTCTTACCCTGGAACAGGTATGCAGAAACAGCCACAAGGATAATTAAAACCTCTCACGAAATTTGGTTGAGGAGGACACTGCGGGTGTTCCACATTGGTGGCTGAAAGAAAAAGCATTGGAGGAAAGGTTATTCTTCCAGAAGAAAGGAATGAGTCCTTGGTATGCAAAGCTCCAGATGGGAAGCAAACTCACTATTCAAAATGCATTTAAAAAGAACTGCAGTACAACCTTTTCAGTGTGGGGCTGACAAGTGGTCAGAAAGGACCATCAAAAGGAACCACTCTGGCCTTAGAATGGGGAAATCAAAGAAGAACTGAATTTAGAAGCAATTGTTACTGAGCTCTGAAGGAGGAAGCATTGACACAGTTTCATGGAGCCCATGTTGTGCAAGGGCACTGCTTTTCTTGAGAGCTCATTTGGGTTACTTCCAACAAATCCAGGTCACACAGATACATTGCTTGGCTGCTGATATGCTGCACTCCAGCAAGTATATAAATTCCTGACAAGGCTTTTCTGAACAGGATGGGAAAATAGGACACCTGAACAGTGGGACAGTAAAAGTTCAGACTTGTAACAGTTAAATAACAAAATGAAAGTGAAAAAAACAAATAAACATCCTTCTATACAGTGGCAGCCCCTTAAAAATCAGCACTATTTGTTCACATAAAACCCCTTATTTTCACATACAAGAGTACTACATTTATTCAATGGCTTCACTGAAACCTGTGCAGAAAATGTTAAAACAGGATTTAGCCTAAACGGGACTCCTTTTAGAAAGTCCTGTAAACTCTTAACAAAAAGCACACTCAAAATAACCCAGAATTTAACAGTAAATTAAGTACTTATTCCATCTCAAAAACATAGTAAGGGAACAAACCACAAGCCAGGCTTATTATCTGAGTGTTAAGGTGATTTATATATTCTAGGAACAACAATGTAGAGATTACTGTTTTCTCTTCTGATCAAGATCAGGTCAACAACTACTGAACAACTCATTACTTAGTTTTATGTTTTTTTCTGGTAGCTTTATTTTATAGTTGTTTCCAGTAGCTGTTGGTTATGTCCAAATGCAGTATGAACCTGTTCAGAACACAAGTGCCTTACCAGCAGACAGCATGGTCCCATCTTCATATTGCTTCATTACTACAACATCCACAAATTCCCTTGGTGAAATAATCCTCATGCAAGCTGAAGGGGTTGTGGTTCTGCATACAGAGACAGTCTGGAAATCACAGAACAGGGTTATGTCAGCTGATGTTTTCAAAAGTACAGCAGAAAAATCCCTGTAATTTCTGGCACTCTTCTAGTTATATTTTCTAAACTCCATCAAGGAGTTATTCTGCATCCTCTGTTGAACAAAATGTAAATCAGCATAGCCAAAAGGCATGATCAATCAAGAACAGAAAAAAATCAGAACGACCAGGCGTTGCTGCCATGTTCAGAGGGGACAGATACCACAAGGGACGCTGAAATGCCAATCTGGCACATCTGTGCTCCCAGGACAGTTAAAACCCTCATCCTCCCCAGGATGCTAGCAAAGCTAACTTCTTTGTGTAGTATACACAGGATACAACTTGATAATGTAGCTTGTTATACTGCATAAACATTAATGCTACCATCAGCTTCCCTGATTGGCTCCCAAAACAGAAGTTTCTACCACACTGGTAGGTGGTAGCAAGTCTGTGAATTTCAAGCAGTAGGCTGCAGCATTCCTGAAGTTGTCTATAATGAATACTAAATGCCTATAGGATTCCCCTATGAAAAATAAACTTGGAACTTCCACAAACATTTCTGGGACTGGTTGTGTTCGCACCTGGCTGCCTCTGAGCACATACAACCATTTCAGACGGGATCTAAATCCAATGCCCTTTTAATTTTCCGACATACCTTAAAAAAAGGAATCAGACTGCACAAGTGTGGCAGCAGAAGCTGCTGCTCACACACAACAGCCCTGCTCATCTGTCTGCTCAAAGTGCAGCATCTCCATTTTAATGGCAGATGCAAAGCACTGGGTGCTGAGGCCAGCTAAAGGCAGGGTGTGATGTGTCGGGCAGAGCGTCACTGCTGCCATGGTGAAAGATGGGGCCTGAACTGATGGCTGATGACGTGAATACTTCACTGCTTAGCTAAGTCTATGTACTTTCTACACCTCCTCTTGCCTCACACTGAGCTTGCCAAAAACAATCGTGCTTAGCTTGATTTGCAGCACTAACAACAATGCTGTGCAGGAATCTTTAATGTTATATATTTAATGTTATACATACGTTATACATTATATGCAGTTATACATTTGCATATTTTAAGCACACAGTATTTAGCCAAGAATGATTTTCCTTTCCTTTCAGAAAGATAAGCTATTGTCTATATACATATATATGTTAATAAAATGTATAAAATTTATGGAAAAGGATAAAGAAAAAAAAACAAAAACAAAGGAAAAAAGGTTTCTTATCACAGCATCGTTCAGCTGATCCAGCCAGAAACACAGTACAATTTAAGACTCGCTACCTCCCTGAACATAACATCGGCTGTCTCGTAAGGCCCAACACTGCATAATCTCGCCGGAAGAGTTTTTAAGGAACTTACATCACTGATGGCTTCGATGACCTCGAAGTCTTTCACGTTTTGGTCCCACTTGGTCCTGAGCCCGCCGGCCACCGGCTTTATGCACTCCCAGACATTCTGCGGGCTGGCGGGCAGGATGCCCTCTCCCTTGTACCTGCGGGGGACGAAACGAAACCGAGCCGCGCCGNCCGCGCCGCGCCGCCCCTGGGCCGAGGGCGGCACCGCCCCTCACCTGAGGGTGACGCCGGCCCGGCCTGGCCGCGCCTCACGGGACAGCGAACGCGGGGCTGGGGACGGGCAGAGCCCGGAGAGCGGGGATGGCACAGCGGGGATGTGGTTACGTGTATGCGGTCGGAGGCGGAGCAGTGCTGCCTCAGAGATGGGGCCGCCCCGCGCTCGTGGCTGGTGTAATCCCAATCCCAGTAACGCGGAGAGAAGCAAGCGAAAAACCAGCCAACCAATCTTCAGTATCTAAAGGAAGTGCATAATTTCACACAGTGTGTGAAAAACAGGATAGAATGTAGAAACTACGATTAATAAAGTGAGTCTTTTAAAGGCCACGGATCGAAAGTTTACCAGGCTGGTCTGAGGCTCACCAGAAAATTAATAGAGGATATAGGATTTAATCTAGAAGACTGTCTCACGTTGTCAGATAACTCCCCTGCCCATGTGATACACTCTAAAGAAACTCAGTATTCTTTCTAGTTAATTTTTTTTCCTGATTTGTTTGGGCCACAGCATATTCAGACAAGGCACATCAAGATCTAATCTGAGTAGCAACTCCGTTTGCAGGAAGCTGATTCCCTGCTGAATTTATTCAGGAAGCATCTTCAGCTCTGGCTGTGTGTGATAAGAAGAGCCTCATCTGATGTATTTTTGTACTAGTTTAATTGAAGTGCCCCAAGTACATGGCTTTTGATTTTCCAGCAAGCCGAGATTTTGGGTTTTGACAGCATGACAGTAAGGGATAAATTGGAAAACCTTCTTTTCTAAAATTTGTGACATATTGGTTGTGATATTAAAGCAAGGTACACTAAAGAGTAAAACACAAGGCTTTTCCCACCTCGAGTGGCTGCGTACACGATTCTTACAAAAATCTACATCGCATTTACCCTGGCACACCTCAAACAGCAAGTAAAGTACAACTGCACATACACTGGCTCAAAACACAAGGCTGGGGCACTTTCTCAGACATTTGAGCACACCAGTTCACTAGGCTCAGACATACTTAGATCAACACTGTTTTTAGATTTCTTTTTGGTGGGTTTTGCCCCAGCTTTTGGATACTTGTCCTTGGTATGAATGACCTGGATGTACTGGTCATTGCTGCTGTTCTGCGGATCACTGCTGGATGTAATGGAAATGGAATCAGACTCTGTTAGAGATTGCTCCAGCTTTTGCTTTGATTTCGGTTTCACACGTGGCTCAGGATAGTTCAGGTGTACTTTCTTGTAAGCATATGGAGGCCTGTCCACGTCCAGCTCAAAACCATCATCCCAGGATTTGTAATGCACTTTGGCTAGATCTTTGCTCATTAGAACATGGCCATCAGCACGATCCCCAATGTAAAACCGTGGTGCTGGGCGAAGGTCAGACAGTGAGCGAGGGCGATGGGATCTGTTCATGAATTCTCTCTCAAGTTCTTCTTCGTCCTCCTCATCTTCACTGGGATGAGGGGAATACATCTGGTGTGGTGTTCGAACCACGTATCTTCTGACATGGCGTGGATACAACTCAATAATGTCTCCCGATTCCTCCTTTCTGAAATGCCTTTGGAGTCGGGAGGTAGAACGAAGTGATTTTTTGCGGGACTCATTTTCATTAACTAGAAAATATCTGGTAGCATATGGTCTACACCCCAAAAATACCGGAGCCCCTGCCCCAAGGGCATCCGAATTTACTTGCCGAATGGTTTTTCTGAAGAGAGGATCAGAATGAACATCTTCAGCGTGCTTTTTGAAAGTCACTGGTGTGTAGGGCTTTGTTTTGCACAGCTCACTCGCACTCCTGTGAACAACACTTGGGTATCTTTAGGAAGGAAGAAAGAGAGGAAATATTGATATACACACTTATCAATTAATGGAATTGAAAAATGTAAAAGAATTCACTGTTCTGGAAGTCAAAGACTAGGTTGAAAAAGTGGAGATTATCATATCTCCACTGTTCCAAATTTTTAGAATAATTTTGAGAAACATACTCTAGAAATTAGGAGATATATTTGTTCTCTAGGAGAAGGTAACATAATTGTCCTCTCAAGTAATATTCCCTTTCTGTTTTCTTATTGTTCTGAGAATTGTTCTTCATCCACTTGGAAAAAAACCCAACAGATAGTTTAAAGCATCTGTCTACTTACATGCCAGACTGGTTGTCTTAAAACTAAAGCTGCACAGACATTCTGCAGAGTTTCTTCACTCTGTGTTTGTTTTGTTCATGGAGATGGTATCCTGCATAAACTATTTTAGCTATGTGCCTGAGGGCAAGTCTAGTATATACCTTTGCTTGAGTTGTGTGTAAACTCCATCAGCTACATCATTTCAAAAGGTTTATAATCCCATCTCTGTTAAGGGAGAGTTAAGGATATGGTGTCACCAGCGATATCAATAGTACCCATGAATTAATCTGCTTTTAAAAAATTCCTCTGCTGTCTTACAGCTCCAGACAGACTGAATGCACAGCTCTTTTGTAAATAAACAGGTATGGGATGGAGCTGCTAGAATAAATACCATCTGAAAACCAAAGCAGTCTTACCTGTTTGTGATATGATCATTTTTTGGTTTCTGTGCACTTGACACAGAGGGAGCTGGTGTTAAAGAGGTTGGAGTTGTGGGAGTTGCATTGGCAGATCTCACAACATCAGTTGATGGCACAGCTTGGGGCACAGACTGGGAAATGGTTTGTATTCTGGTGCCTTTGCTCACAGGAGATTCAAAGTTCAAGACACTTCCATTCTTTCGGGGTGTTGAGGACCGAACAGAAGACTCCTGGCTGATAATATCAGTTTCTTGTTCTGGTCTTTTGTCATTAGCATCCAGATTTTGGATTCTGGCTAGAAAACAGAAATTATTATAGGAACTTTCCAGGTCTCTACAGTTAGAAACTGCTGTGTTAATTCAGTGGCTCGAATTCCCCCTTCAGGCAGGGATCCAAGGCCAACAGAACCCCCTGTATTCAGGAAAGAGAAACTGGTATCACACTGGGAGACTGGGTGATAAATGGGTATATCTTCATACTATAGTACATAGCAGATGGAGTATTGGGGACACAGAAAAAACACTGAATGTTGCACTGTAGGGTTCCAAAATGGGCAACAAGCCAATTTTATTTCTGCCTACCAGTCTCTGACTTGCATGCAAAGTCTGAGACGATTTGAATCATCAAAGGTGCATCCCAGGTTCTTCCGTGTTGGTGATAAAAGCAGGAAAATACCCAGGCCAAAGATTACAGGTGAATTCAGGTTTAAACTACACACAATATCTTTCAGTGTTGCCAAGATTAGGTCAAACTGAGCTCAGAAACCATCTAAAAGGAGGATTCTATATGAAATAGAGTTTTAAAAATGCAGTTGTACTTCCTTATATGTATGAGAAATCAAATGGGTTTATGTCCAAATGCTTTATTAATAGTGGCATTTTAAAGGCCACTAACTTACCTACTGCCATCTGAACCACCTTTTTCTTATCTTCAGTTCTTTCCTAAAATACATTCAGAAGAATGAGAATCTATAAATTATTATGGATTAGAGAGTAAATCCCCTGCTGTGTAAGGATGAAAAATATAGGATTTGTTTTACGTTATGAAACACTAGAAGTGTCTTTAGAGATTTAATTAGGTTCATACTTTACTGAAGACCCCTCAAATTACATGTAAAAGTGCTTTTCACCATACTTACTGTTTGTATCTTCATTCTCAGTTGATTGTTGGTGAATTTTAATGATCTTGCAATACTTTGTAGGTAGTAGATTAGCATGCTAGAAGTGAAAAGGGTGATATGAGTCATTTCAGACACTCTTGACAGTTTCTTTTTGAGGGTTTATAGGTCAAAATGATGTATAAGTTCAGCTGCTGCTCTGTAGCATTTCCTTATACTGTAATAATGTATTACAGCCTTCTTCCAAGCAAACATAGATGAAAGAAAGAAATGACACTGAATACAGACTTAACAGCAGTTCTAATTTCACCTGTGTTTTTTACAGGTCTTTTCATTATGTATGTAACCCGGGATGCCTTTCTAGTTGGCTTTGTTTTTGTTCATTTTGGTTTTTTAATTCTAGACAAATCATTTTGACAGATACTGTTTTGTCTTTTTTTCCCAGTCCAAGGTTACAGAACAGAGACACCAGAGTTACAGCTGAGTTTGCACAACTATACCAATGCAATTTTGTTGGCTGGCTAAAATAACACCTTGTTTAGCCTGGCACAGATGAGATCAGATCCTGGCAGATTATGGCCTGACATAATGGATTACCCTGGCTTTCAGACAAAGTCTTATAGCTAGACTTCATACTGCAATCAATTACATATGTACTTAGCTGTCAGTTTGAAGCAGTCAATAGAAATACTTAAACTTGTAAATATTACATGTCTGGGACCTTAGAGGAAAAAGTTACAAATAGGAAGCGTTGCTTTTGGTCTTT
>WAAG01047395.1:9818-34996 GCA_013390105.1 Tichodroma muraria | reverse complement strand
TTAGATCTCCAGAAAAACACTTTTGAATTAATCTGAGTAATGGTGCACATGATACTGTTCACTTTCCCCAGTTTGGCTGGGAAAACTCCTGGTTTTGTGTTGCTACATCCCACAGACCCCTCCCAGCAGTACAGCAGATGTGAAACTTCTATATGCTTACCAGTCCATTTATAATATGACTTTCACCATATTATGAAGGCAGTACCTTCACCTTACTACCATTCAAATCACCACTTTCTGTTGGAAAAGTTCTGAGAATGGGTAAAATTTTTGAAATAAAAAGTTCTTAGGAACACTACAACAAAGAAATTTCATCTTTATTAGATTCTTATCTTTATTAACTTTTAAACTGAAAAAAAAGGATCAAAAATAATGTTCATTTTTTACAGGTGAAAATTACCCAAAAGAAAACAAAGCATAACACCAGAAAAATGTTGATTAAATACTAAATGAAACAGAGGTGATGCTCTGATACTTCCTGGGAAACAAACATACTGCTCTTCTGTGGGGAAAGTGTGCAGCTGCGTGCCAGCCCTCCCCGTGACTGCTGCACCTCAACTCTGGAGCAGCTGAAAACCAGTGAACTGGTGAACTGTCTCCATGTATTTCACACTCTGCCGTCCTCTGTTTAGTTCACTGATCAGGCCTGTCATCTCGTTCCCTACAACTCAATTTCAGTGCACCCAACTAGAAGTCACAGCTCTTCAGCTGCAGTCCATTGGACAAGGAAATGAGATGTATATTTTTTCTCTCTACAGCATCAAGGCAGTTAAGGATCTTAAAATCTGATACTCCATCAGATTTTAGTTTGCCACAGAAAAGAAACAGGTTATGCTCGAAGGTGTGCTTTGCTCAACTTCATGTACACTGAATTCTACCAGGAAAAAAAGTCCTGTGCCCTTTGCTGAGTATTTCACTGTAGGTCTGTAGCATTATGAAGAAAGTAACTCCTCCTAGTACTAACATGCACCAATTAGAAAAAAACACAACCAACCACTGCCCCCCAGTGACTAATTTACTCAAAACATTATCATGCAAATGTAATTCAGTAATCACTCATCTTATTTGAATTTATCACCTGTATCTTTCAATCACTTCCCTCTGCAGAGAGAAGTTCTCAATACAAGAATGCAGGCTGATTTTAGGGGCTGTGGTAGCTTCTTTCCATTCAGCATCTATGCTGCATGTGTTACTTCTCCACCTCCTGAGGTTACCTTTACCATCAGCTCCCCATTATCGGCTCCCAGCTAACACCTTCCTTACTAAAAGCTCTTTTCTCCCCACTGCTGAGTTAAGCTTTTGATAGTTCTGTTCCCTTCCTCATGCCTTTCACTCAACAATCCAATTCTTTCACACAAACTACATTTATGTTATTTTTCCCATGAGTCTCTTAGAGCTCTTAACTATTAGCAAGAATGAACACCTGTCACACCCAGAAATCCACAATTTCTGATCAGTTTTACAGAAAAAGACATGTGTAAGACATGTTGCCGTAAGTCAACACCAGGCAGACAGCAAAATTTAGCACACTGCACTACTTGAATGTACGCATATTTCTTTAAATTCCCATTTATGCCAAAATAACTCTGGGCCAAACCCTGCAAAGTTGAGGGGTAGAAGTGACAATATGTTATGTGGCAGAACACCAGATAGAAAACACTCCTGTAAATTGCTACAAGTCAATTCACAGTCATCAAAAGTTTCTTACTTGAGTTGGATGTCCTTTGGGCAAAATTCTAATCTATCGAAATCTACAAACAGAAAAAACAAAAAAATCCATTTAGTATTTTAGGATTTTTTTTAGTATATGTCTCGAAAAAAATAAATATTGAAGTAGTATGAGAACACTTACCCAAGCCACATTCTCCAACTGCTATTACCTTTGTCCTATTTTTTTCAATCAGATTTTTTAATTCAGATAAATACTGTTCAGGGCTACTCTGCTCAAATTCTCCACAGCGAGTAGGATGACAGCCAACTGTACTGAAAAACATGTCTAAAGCAAGAGAGTATTAGGAGGTTTTAAAAAAAAAAAAAAGAAAATTTATTTAAGGTATAGACAACATCTGCTTCTGGAGGGTTTTTTTTTATTGGTCACAATTTTAAAAGAAAACTCCCTCTGACCATATTTATCTTAGTGATAACTTCATTAGACAGACATTTTCTGCAGTGGGGGCGTGTGCTCATGTCTTTTTTTTAGTACATATTATTTGGTGTACTCCAAAACTGCAGCTTAGAGCTGAACTGTTCTGCTGGAGCAGCCCTCAATAAATCATACAATTGTTGAGGCTGGATGAGACCTCTTGAGATCATTTAGAAATACATTTTGTTCAAAGTGCGTGAGCTTATCCCAGCTGCAGGAACTGCAGAGAGTATTTCCCTCACGTGCCCCTGCATAAGCTGCTAGAGAATTTCAGAGGTCACATCTGCCTGATTTACCCAAGTACCTGATCTAGATTACCTTGCCCAAACTAACATTTCTGGTAAGTGTAAAAGCACTGGGGAAGGGAAAAAACAGATAAGGCCCCGAGCAACTTGCCCTAATGTTCAAGCCAGTCCTGACTTCCTGATGGGAAGTGGGGAGGTAGACTGGGTTGGACCAAGTTATCTCAAGTTCATTCAAATCAAAATTATTTTATGTTTCTGTTAGTAAACAGTACTTTATCATGTGTTTTAGTTCAAATACATATTTAAGTAAATAGTGGGATGCAATTTGCCTGAAGAAAAAAGAAGAGCCATTCTCCTTTTACAGAAAGAAAGGAAAAGCCAGTAGAATGATCAAAATAAAGATACCTCTCTTGATCAACCTGATCATAACATTGGTGTGAGAGTAAAAAACAAAAAAAAAGCCAACAAACCCCATATATTTCACAACATGCAAGCATTTAATCTTATTTCTAGAACATAAACTTGTACCAATATTTTTATTCCAGAAATTTCCTATAATTTCTATTTTTATTTAGAAATTGAACATGCAGGAAAAGAGTAATTCCTTCCAACATCAGGGATCTAAAAAGCAACACACAAACTCATACACAATGCATTCATCCCACTCTGAAATATAATTTCTCATTTTAATCTGAGGTTCTGTAAACACCTATGGGGCAGGTCCTTTTGAACTCAATTCTGAGAGCAGAGAAGGTTATGGTTTTGACTGAAAATGTGAATTTAAAGTGAAAATACCATTTGTCTGTGCCAGCTGCAGTGCATCTTTACTATCTTCTAGACTCCCACCTGTAATCAAAAACTTGAAACAAGAAAAGTACTGTCAGTGTGGATGTTCTTTGAACATTAAACAGAATGTTTAAGAAAACACTCGGATACAAGGAAGGATCTTGGCAGAGAATATCAGAATACAATTACTAGTAAATATATAACAAGATTTCATAAATCAGCAATAAACCTTAATGGTCCTCAGGAGCTAGTAAATACAGTAGGCAGCAAAATATGATTTTTATTTCCCTTCATCGAGTATATTGTATGCTAAGCATTTAAATCACTACAGGAATAAAATACTTTCATTTGCAGCAATATTAACTTCCTTACACAATGACTGAAGAGTGTATTTGCACTCAAGAAATGACACTTTGAAATATTCTGCCTGTCTTACAGCTGGGGAAAGTGTTTGGGTCCCAAAGATCCAAAACAAGACATGAGTAAGTAGTTAAACCAAAAAATGAGTCTGTATCAAAGCTGGGATTATAAATTTAAGAATTACCATCTCTGCTCTTTTCTTTTTATCTTAAAGTTATCACATGAGAATTGTAGCCTACAGTGTACTTTTTTAGCCACCACTTGCCATTTCACCCCAGATTGTAACAACCATGTTTACAGTGCTTTTGGACAACTCTTCCCCCTGCACGTGCTGTCCAGCAGGCTCTGTCAGCACCAGCTCAGACATTCCCGCAGGGCGCCCGTGACGGACGGACACATCCCAGTGACATCACCGAGAAACGTTAGGCTGAAAATGGCACAGTGCACACACGGCACAGAGCAAAACTTCACAAGAATTACCATAAAGCAGCAGCTATACAGAAAAATAGAACTATTTTCTAACAAGCAGACTAAGGTGCTAGGCAAGCAGGAACAATCTGTGATGGAATAGGCTTCTGACACTGTACAGGCCAGTAGCAAGACTGAGAACAGGTAAGGGCAGGAACTCTCAAATAACATTTCTCAATCCACTGTGCATCTGGAAAAAGTTAGACAGCTAATCTATTTCTGATGATAAAATTTTTAAAAATGCCATTTATTTTCAGAGGGCGGTATAAAAATGAAATAGCACTTAGACAGCACATATCAATGTGACCTCACTCCTGTATTTGCTGCAGTGAGGTAACTTCTTCATCACTAGTTTTCTTTTTTTGTCTCCCAGTGCATTTCCCACTCTTTTCAGATGAGTTTTTTAACGAACTCCCAAGATGCCTGTTCCTCTGCTAGAGGAGTGTTTACTTCTTTATTTCTAATCCAGTAGCCTTCTTAGTGCAGTAGAACAGTTTGTGACAGTATGCATTGTATTCTACGGTAATTCATATTTTTGTCAAAAATTTATTCACTTTAGAGAGAAAGAGAGGCAGGCTAAACTATGGAATGCAATGCACTGCTGAAAACACCAATTTCAAGTTCAGAGTTGCAAATTCTCTGATGATGCTGTTTTAATACATGTAAGCCAGTATTTACCAGCAGACATGCAGATGTCTCAACTGTAAGGATTTGTGGGCACTCCCAACTCTTTTGCAGTTACCAATTTCTTTTACATATAGAAATATCTGAAAACCTCAGTCAGAAGAGTTTGATCTTCAGCAGTAATTGGTGATTAAGAATCATAGAATCATTAAGGTTGGAAAAGACCTCCAAGATGACTGAGTTCCACCTCTGACTGATCACCACCACCTTGTCAACTAAACCATAGCACCGAGCGCCACATCCAGTCGTTTCTTGAAGACTTCCATGGGATGATGCCCACCACTTCCCTGAACAGCCCGTTCCAGTGCCTGACCACCCTTTCCATGAAGAAATTCTTCGTTGATGTCCAACCGGAACCTCCCCTGGCAGAGCCTGAGGTCATTTCCTCTTGTCCTTCACTTCTTGCCTGGGAAAATAGACTGACCTCCACCTGGCTACAACCTCCTTTCAGGTGCTGTAAGTGATAAGGTCTCCTCTGAGCCTCCTTTTCTTCAGGTTAAACAAATCCCAGCTCCCACTGCTGCTCCTCATAGGATTTACTCTCTAAGAGCCACACAAGATAGAAGAAAAAAGGAACGGTTGCCTATAATACAACATGGAAAATTATGTACCACTTCATTGCAGCAGGTCAGAGAATATCTTTCTGTCAAGACTGTATAAAATAACTTCTACATCCACATCACCTACAATATCACTGAACTTCAATAATCAGCTTCAATAATGATCTGTGCAAATGAAAGAACAGTGCTCTGCACAGAACACTTTTGTTTTGTGCTATTGAAGGAAGTTGCTGCATTTTCCATTTGAGTCCCAGAAACATTGTTTTAGTGGGAGAGCACTTAAAAAAACAAATATCAGAAAGCACCTTAAAATTTTAAAGCCATTTCATTATAAGAAATTACCTTTTTAATGCCAACTTTGACTCCTCTCTCTATTACATCCAGAAAGTCATCTGCAAAAGTTCATAAAAATGTCATAAATTGAACCTGAGGTTTTACAGCATAATTTAACTATTTTTCAATTTTCATGCAGTTAAAATTCCTATCATTAAATCTTTAAACCATACTTAATTAATCTTTATAAGACAATAACAAAGTGTAATAACTGGAGATCCAATTTAAATCCAAGAAGTCAGTAGAAGTTTTTCCACATACTTTAGAAGGCTCTCCACTCTTACATCCATATCTAAAGGCCACAAGAGCAAAAAGCCCCACATTATAATTAGTAACTGTGATTCAGCAGTGCAATACTTTGACAGACCATTGTTCATAACCAATATCAGTTTTTCAGTGCAATCCCAAACAGATTAGCAATTGTCCATTTTGCTCCAGAAGCAGTCACTTGCACGTAAACAGGAATTAAGACAATGCATTTTAGTTAGAGTATCCAACTTATTTAGTCAGGTTTTCTTTTTTAAGCCCAAGTACATACATGGCATACCTAACATCAACATCATGTTCTGACATGCAAGAGGTTTCTAATTTAGCAAAAGGGATCCTGTCTTCCAGCAGAAACAAAGAAACATTTACCTTGATGTTTCTGTGTTCCCCTGTAGATTCCTCGGAACATAGGATCTGTCAGGTTAATACCAATATCTATGGAAAACCAAAGATAGAAATTATAAGTTACAGTTGTACCACATTTTACTCTGGGCATTAATCAGCTAGGGAATACAACAGAAACCCTATCTAAACCCTATCTAGACAAGCACATTGATAAGTCATAAAATGCTTAAGCATAAGCTTGCTTACATAACTTGAAAACCTACTCCTAGAAGTGACAGAAAAATTAAACCTGTGCCTCTTTGCAACTTCAGACTTTCTGTGAGAATATTATGCACACCCTCATAACCACCAATGCAAATACACATACGCTTTTTATTGCGAACAAATCTGCTTCTCACATAAAAACACAAATTTATGCAAACAGGCAAAAAGGAAGGGAAAATGCAGCATCTCCCATACAGCCTTCCACGGGTGGGAGCAGAAGCAGCAGAACGCCTTCTGAGAGCTGCCTGTTCTCCTCCTAGCGCCATCCCTGGGCCATCCCAGCGGCCCCGCAGCACTGACGGGCGCTGACGGGACACCCGCAATGCAGGCGCCGGCTGGAGCTGCCCAGCCCAGCCCGCCTCGCTCGGCCCCCACGGCCTTCCCTGCGCCGCAGCCCCGCAGCCAAGGCCTGAAGCACCGGCTCAGGAACCGCCGCCTCTGCCGCTGCCAGCCGGCATTCCGGCGGGAAGGGAAATCTTCCAAGGAAATATTAAGCTGCTCTGCAGTACGTAGGGCTTCCACATGAACCGACCTTTCAAAGTTATTTACACGGTCTCCGTCGAATTTCCTAAAAATACTATAATTTTCACCCAAGTCAATTTCATACAATCAGAAACAACCACGACAAATGTGCCAGTGCAGGACAGGGAACGAAGGGCGGCTGAACCGTCAGATCTGGGGGGGAACCGAGGAGCAGCAGCCCCAGTGCCCGGACACAGCACAAACATTCCCGAGCGCCTCCCGGGGGCTCCAAGGCCGCCGAACCTCGGGACACCGAGAGGGACCGCAGGAGGCGACAAGCCCTGGTAGAAGGGCTGCCTAAGAGCCTGGGACAAGCCTGAGGGACTGGGACAAACCCTGGATAAGGGGCTGGAGCAGAAGGCGACAAGTATTGGATGAAGGGCTGGGACAAGCCCTGCCACAGCACAGCCCGAACCCCCGTCCGCTGCGCGCGGCCCCTCACGGAATGGGGTAGCGGCAGCAGCCTCGGCCCGGCACCGGGCGAGGAGCGGAGAACCTGGGTGGAAGCGACGGGGACAGAACACCCCCCACCCTTCCCGCCAGCCCCTCACCGACGAACTTGGCGCGGCTCATGGCGGCTCCGGGCGCGCTCCGGCGGCAGCGCGGGCGGGGCCGCGCCGCCCTCCCGGCATCCCCCGCGCGGAGGGGAAGGGGCCGCGGAGTGCTCTGCGCCATGGCCGCCTACTTGACGCACCAGCAGAAGGTGCTCCGGCTGTACAAGAAATCCTTGCGGCACCTCGAGTCCTGGTGCATCCATCGGTGAGGGCGAGGGCAGCTGGGAGTGGGGAGCGCTGGCCGCCTTCACACTGAGGCGCTCAGCCCCGCGTTTGGCTGGGCCCGGGGCTGGGGGGGTGGTTGTTTTCCTCCTCACTGTGCATGACCTCTGTCCGTAGAGACAAGTACCGCTACTTCGCCTGCCTCCTGAGGGAGCGGTTCGATAGAAACAAGGATATGAAGGACATGGTGAAAGCCACCCAGCTGCTGAAGGCCGGCGAGGAGGAGTTCTGGGCCAGCCAGCACCCGCAGCCGTACGTCTTCGCCGACTCCCCCGGCGGTGTTGCCTACGAGAGATACGAGTTATACAAGGTAAGGTGCCGGTAATGCTGTGGATTGCTGCGCTTGCTTTGCGCTTGTTTTATGTAACTTGACTTGGACAGGGCTATAGCTTGGCTCAGCAGTATCACTTTATTGCTCGCTGAAGATCTTGTTGCTTGTGTGGGAGGAGCTGCTCTGGTCCTTGAAAATGGATTTTCTTGATCAGTTAGAACACAGCTACTTGTTCTTTTGGGATTTTTTTTCCCGGGGGTAATCATGTGCTCTTTTGCCAAGCGCAGTCCGCCCCGTGGCGGGTCAGGCTGGCACAGGAAAGGGCTGGAGCTGAGCTGGGGAAATGAATCGCTCCAAGGGAGCTCTCCTGCCGCCCGAGCACAGCCTTAGTTCCTCTGGTGAGGTCAGGTGTCACCTTGGCTGTTGGGGACTTCCCTTCTCTCAGTCCTATGGTTCCTGTAGCATTTTGAGTAATAGTACAAGTTACTATTTCTCTCAGTGCCAGATTGTGCAGTTTGTGTGCTACTGTGTGAGAGGAGCACAGCCTGGAAATAGAAGCCTTATTTTTAGACTCTTTAAGGTACTTCTACAGTCATTGACCATCAAGATTGTTTTATTTAGGAGTAAAAGTTCCATAGAAAAACACAGGGACTTTGCTTTACTGGCGTCATCTTTTTTAATGTATTATAAGTTAATACTGACCTAGAGACTGAATGTACCCAATACCTCAAGAATTTGAAAAAATGTGCTGGCACAAGATTGAATCTCATCAGATCTTTCTGCATATTAAGCCACAGAAAAAGAAAAATATGACATAGATTAATCAGGAACAGAATAAAGAATGCATGAGTGAGAAGGACTTAAGCTTATGCCAAGGTCAAGGGCCTGAGAAGTAGTAGAGATAATAGTGACAGAGAATCTGGACAGAAAAAAGGGCAGCTGAGCAATAAATAGTCAATATGAATTTTCATACAGAAACACAAACTGGGTTATGCTCTGTTTTCCCAGTTTGATGGACTAAAATTGTCTTAACAAAATGGCTGTCACAAGGCTTTGGCTGGTTTGTGTATTAGTGACTGTCCATTGTGGATGCTGCCCCAAAATGTAATTTTTAGAACTCAGGTCGATTGATGGTTTTAATTGGAGTTTGCTCTGTGTGGATATTTACTTCAGCAACTGTGCTATTTCTATTCAGCCAAAGGTTTGTTCTGTTATGAGAATCACAGCAGAAAACGAAAAGTGTGAATATTACTGAATGTATGATGGTACTGGAGCAACTTCTTCATTTTCTTCTATTTTTTAGTTGGGAGTTTTGGTGGGATTTGGTTTTTTAATCAATGTTCCTCTTTAAAATGTAAACAATTAGTTTTTTTAAATCACTGCAAAATTTTAAATTTTGTTTTTTTCCCTTGTCAGAAGTTCTTAGAGGTCAGACCATTCTCAAGATCTTAAAGGCCTAAGAAACTGCTCATTTAGCAGTAGTTGTAGATAAGCAGAAATGAGCCATAATGTTCTGTCTCTGTGAAGTAAAAGAAATCAGTAGTTGGAGAGGATTCCTCTAACCTGCTGCCTTTGAGAGAAGGAAAGGAAGAAATCAGATCTTCTCCTCTACCAAATGGAATTATTTTGAGATGTTTAGAGTAAACTGAGATGACCTGAGACTTGTTTTGAAATGCTGTGATTTAAGCAAGTCACTGTGATGTCTTCCTGTGGGTCAGGATAATGTGTGAAAAGTTCTGACCTCTGCCACGTCCCTTGAGATAGTCCAGCAGTTCTTAAATGGTGTTTTTATGTAGTACTTCAAAACGGAAAAAAAAATCTAGGGAGTAAGACTGGATTCAGCCTTTGTGTTTCATTCTTCTGCAGGTGTGTACAAATGTGATTTCATATATAAAAATAATATTTTAAATCATATTTTTCTTCAACAGATTCCTGAATGGTGTTTGGATTTCTGGCACCCTTCTGAGAAGGCAATGTATCCTGATTACTTTGCCAAACGAGAGCAGTGGAAGAAGCTGCAGCGGGAAAGCTGGGAAAGAGAGGTCAGTGCTTGCTGTATGCAAAGGAAAGTGTCTTTAGCACCCAGGTATCCTGTGTCACACGAACGTGTTCTTGGAAAAATTACTGAATCTGTACTGCAGTCTCAGACTCTTCAGTGTTCAAGCCCTTGTCAGTGTGAAACAACCTAAAATGCCTACATGTTTGTTACAGCTTCTGAAGGGTTGTGAGGGGGATTTGAAGTTAAAGCTGAACCTGCAGCCTTGTGTCAGTTAGTGAGAGCTGTTACAGCAGATTTGTGGAAAAAAATCCGAAGTGGGATGAAAGGAGACTAACAACCAGAGAATTCTTCTGCTGTGGAGCTCTGACACTTTCTGGTTATGCCTTTGAAAGTGATTTGCTGCAGTGGTCATCAGTTGGGCATTGGGACTAATTTCTGGCCATCCTAAACAGAGTTGGTTGGAAGAAGTTGGTGTTCTTAGAACAGTTCTTTGATTCTGTTGGATTGTATGGAACGTGGCACTCTGAGGGGAATTGACACAGGGGCAGCCAGCACTTCTGCTGCTTCAAGAAACAGGTATTGAAAGCATGTGAGGGCTGTTGGTGATGTGCAGGAACAGAAGTCTCTTACTGACTACAGGGAAATTTGGTCTGGACTTGGAATTATCTGTCAGCTTCCAAAGCAGCACAATTCAGCCTGTTTGGTAGAGTAATGGTAGACGTGAATTACATGGAAATAATGACCTTTAAAGTGAAATTTCTCTTGTAAACCACTTCTTGCTCCTAGAAATTCCTTCTTAATTAGGTAGTATGAGCCTACAGTGATTACTGAGTGGAGGTTGATATTGGGAAACATGAAACCTGTCAGCTAAAGGTGTTACCACTGGTTCTTCTGTGGAAATCGGGGCTCCTTTTGCTCATTACCTGGTCACTGAAAATGGGAATGTGTGTTAATGTGTTAAAGTAGTTCTGTGTCTTGTCTTCTAGATTAAGCAGTTACAAGAAGAAACTCCAGCTGATGGTCCAAGAACTGAAGCTTTGCCTCCAGCTCGTAAGGAAGGGCATCTGCCCCCCATATGGTGGCATCACGTCACTCGACCTCGTGAACAGCCCATGTGAGAGCACCTTGGGTGTGAATGGCAGCAGTCTGTGCTGCAGACAGGTGGCACCTCAGTGACCACTTGCTCCTCAAATATAGAATAAAGACAAATAAAATAACAGAAAAGGTGTTCTTCTGGCACACTGCTCTTCTCTAGCACACTGACACTTCACTGCCAGCTTGTGCAGGCAGTTTGTATCAGCCCCATAACTTGGAATGTGGGTACTAAATACAGGCAGGGTGTTAAAGCTGGAGTTAAAGATATGGTCAGCAGCAGACATGGGCTTTGGGTGCTCTAGTAATGAGAGTATTTTTTGACCTTGCTGCAGGATGAAGACATCTTTCTTTCCCTTCCCTCCTCATTAGGCTCTTTGCTGCATTTTTCACTTATATATCAAATCTCACAAGACACAAACTTCCCTTACATGGCATGGATACCAGTGCTGTAGAGCACCAGAGGAAAGTTGATCCCCCTGTGAACTGAATCCCAGATAACCACTGAGCTGTATCAGTTAACGTGGGGGCTGCTGAGGATTGTGGCTCTTGTGTGCCCATTCATGGGTCACAGATGGTTCTGGCAGTGTGACACACTGAACTGAGTTGTCACTGTGTGTTGTCACTGAACTGGGGACAAAATGCTGTTTGCTTCTGGCCATGTTCCCAGAGCATTGGTATAAGACAAGTTCTAACACTTTCATTAACTGCATTGTGAGAGAACAGATGGAATACAGCCACTGAGCAAAAATCTCACAGGAAAACCTGGCCCTTCAGCTGTTTTCCTGTTTTTAGGGCTAGGAGATGTAGGTTGCCTAATCTGACTTCCATTCTACAGACTTGACTGTGCCCATGTTTAAGCCTAAAGCTTAATATTTCTGTGAACCCTAATTGAACAAAAGATGCGAAGCACGAACTTCAGCTCTTCTAAGAAATATATGTAGTTCAGGAATAAGGCTTTAATCTGGTTGATTTTTATAAACTTTGAATCTGCTCCTTTCCAGTAAGCCTGCATGCTAAAATAGGTATGAATTTTGAAAACAAAACTCCAGAAAAACAGCTTTATGTATTCCCCAGCTGCAATTTTCATTCCTGACAGGAAGCAGGATCTGTTCTCTGCTCAGTTAGTTCAAAACTAGTGACAGAATTGAGGTGTGCCTTCTTCCAGCACAGCTGTACAGCACATGCCACAACCTCAGGCTGGAACTGTCACTTGGAGCGAGTGCCTTCAGTATTGAAACAGCTGAGCAGAGTACTGACACCTGAGAGAGACAAGATGCTCAGCAGTACTTCAAATACAGCCAGAGAGAGATTGGGAAATGAAACCATGATCCTTTTGGAGACGACACTTCCAGCTAAACCACATTGGTTTTTCCTTTAACATCTTCCTGACTGTATTGGGATGGGTTGGGATAACTTTCTACAGAGCACCTGTCCTCACAGTCCAGGGAAGGTGTTAAGATCCCACCAGTGCTCTGGCTGCTGCTAAACAGTGCTCCACAGCATCCAGGGTATCCACTTGGCATCCCCCTCACCTGTGGACTGGCAGTGGGAAAGATCTTGGAAGGGGACAGTTAGAACTCAGGATAGCTGACCCAAACTGACCTAAAGGCATGGGCTCCTCTCTGCAGGGCTCCAGAAGTTCTTTCAGGAGCCTACTCCAGCACAGGGTTCCATGGGCTCTCAGCCTCCTTTGAGCATCCACCTGTTCCAGCATGGGCTGCAGGTGGATCTCTGCTCCCCCATGGACCTCCATGGGCTGCAAGGGCACAGCTGCACAACCTGCAGGGGAATCTGCTCCAGCACCCGGAGCACCTCCTGCCCCTCCTTTCTCACTGACCTGGGTGTCTGCAGGGTTCTTTCCCTTACATATTCTCACTCCACACCTGCTATTGCTGTCCCACAGCAACTTTTTCCCCTTCTTAAATCTTTTATCCCAGAGGCGTTACCGCCGTCACTGTTGGGCTTGGCCGTGGCCAGGGCTGGGTCCATCCTGGTGCTGGCTGGCATTGGCTCTTTCAGACATGGGGGAAGCTTCCGGCAGCTTCTCGAAGCCACTCCTGTAGCCCCCTGCTACCTAAACCTGGCCTCATGAGCCCAGTGCAGTGACAAACGGATACCTTTAGATAAAAATGACATCATTGCAGTGTCAAAGAAACAAACAGGGCTATTGTGTGGCAGCTCCAAGAGGGAGCAACATCCTCCCCCCTCTGCTTCAATGCTGAGAAAGCTGAACAAAACAAAGTCTTCAGTCCCTCGGGGAGCTGTGGGAGATGGCACTGGTGTTGTGGTTGATAAATTCTGGCTGTAGCATGGGCAGTGTTGAAAGCAGCAATTTTCCTCCTCTGGCCTAAGGAACTGCAGTCCAGCACTGAGGTGGATGCACAAAAAATGCAGAGTCATCTGTGCTTCCTGGCCAGGTAGCAACAGTGAGGTGCAGGGAAATGTCATCTGTTGCTGTTCAATGGGAATTTCCATCGTTAGCACTGCACTTCTGCTCCACTGCTACCCTGCTGGTGCCATCAGTAAAACACAGCTATATGCAATTTTATTTACTCGGGTTTTAATTCTCTCTTGCTTCTATTACACGCAGATGGAATCTGCATGATCTTGAGATGTCTGATGAAGGCCACCATTGATATCCAATGCTCTGGAAGCAGAAAATCTTTAAGAAGCAAAATACTGGAGTTTTTCAGCAGTTCTTTATTTATAATGTAGGCTTAAGCAATCATTACAATGTAGAAGGGAGACACACTTACAGCAATTATTTATACCAGTTTAGAACAAAAAACTGCACAGGGAGAGGTCAACTCTCAGTACAAACTAGCAACTAAACCACAATAATTTACCATTAGAAACAATTTATTTTTCAGCTGTGACACTGCTTTTACAATATGCAAAAACACAAACAATAGAACTATCCAAAGTGTTTTGTCACATTCTTTCTACATTGAATTTGGCAACATTTTATATTAAATTTTACTGATTATACTAACGTTTAAGAACTAAACAAGTGAAAAGCTGTACTTGGGTACAGTTACATCCATTTATTTCAAAGGTTTAAATAACACTTTTAACTATTGAGATTATCTCCTAACAGTTTTTGTTTATGCAAAAACCATCTCAAAGCCTCATTTGCACAATGCATCAGCTACTGTATCAAGATTGGTGGGCTACACCACAGGCACTACTGTTTATTATATTCTGTAATAAGGAGCTTGTTTTTCAAAGAAAGGAAGGTTTAATATTTTCTAAGAATCATGCTTTTTTTTTCCTTTTTGCTTTTAAGCCATAACAAAAAAAAAAGTTTAGCAAGCACAGCAGTGTAAAATGTCATATAGAACACAGTGACTACACAGTTACTAGAAGTTTCACACCCAATGCAGTTATGTATTAAAGCATAAAAGGTCATGTAGGCAAGTCTAAAGCCAACAGAAATCTGCAGTGTGTGGTGAAAACCAGCCCCTTGTGTCTGTTATTTGGTGCTTTTTTAAACAATCTTGGATCTGCAAGCCTGGTGTCCCTCCACATGTGGGTCTGCTTTGGGTGGGCAGACAGCATCCTTCTGGATTGTCTGACTGGAACACGTGCCATGCCAAGGGGTCTGCACATTTCTGTCAGCTTTAGGAGACGGGTATTGCAGCAATAACTTACTTTTACTTTAAGGAAAAAATCCAACTCTTAATGATTCTATCAACAGCGTTCCAAAAAACATTACTTAAAAGTACAAAAAAAGAGACTATAGTGGTCAGACTCCCAGTATTATCAAAAAACCAGTATCACCCCCCACCCCCCAACCCTTTTATTTTCGGTATTTAAGAAAAGCCAATCAACTGCCATTTAAAAGAAGTTAAGAAAAACAAGCCCCTGTATTGGAAAGAAACATTTGCAGTTTATTAGATCACAAGCTGGTTTCACCTGTCAAATTTTTGTGTTTTCTCAAAATAGTTGGGCTTTCTAAGGTGCCCAGCCTGCTGGGCACAGTCAGAAAAAGGCATTTTGATAACATCTAAGAACTCCCTGCTTGCATTTTAAAAATGTTTTCACATTTATAACTGCCTTAAGCCTGTTGTCCTTGTTAGTATTCAGCGGAAGGATGAGTGGAACAAAACATGAAGGTGGAAGAACCAAGCCTACACAGTTAAGGCTGCATGCATGTGACTGAGAGTTGCTGCTGTGCAGTCAAAAAAGAAATGTGGAAAAACCCAGTTTTTAAAACACCCTACAGAAACAAAACACTGCAATCCAATATGGCTTATTCTGATGCATTTACCATGAAGCTACTAGTAATTCATCCTACTAGGCTACTTTTGTGCAACAGCATCTGCTATTTTGATGGCATCTCCCTCCCCCCACTACCCCCCAATAACTCTACCAACTGCAGGTTTCTTTCTTGCATTATATATTGCTTTATTGTCAATTTTTATTCCTGCTTTTCAAACTTTTTAAATACTTAAATGAGGATCCGTTCCATATAGCTTGACTTAAACTGTAGTAAGTCCCACTGTTCTATTTTTTAACCTCACTATTACAAGGCGCTCTACAAAAGCTCGCAAAAAAGCCAAATTTTCATTAAATCCCTTTGCTGAAGTTAACTACTTGACAATTTTTTTTTCTTCTATGATTTAAAACTTTACAAAGAGAGTTATAAAAAAGGTAAATGGGATTTGGCACCTTCAGAAAAAATTAAAAGTGTAACTTAGATCAAAAAAATGCAGAAACAAAATCATTGATATTTACAAATTAAAACACCACTGAAGATTATGTCTTACTATGCTCTTTCATTTGTTTTCTCTTTTAGAGTACTTTCAGACTGTCTGTTACCAAGTACCTTAAAAAAATCATTGATTATAGACTGGAATGGATAGAGACAAATTAGTTTTCTCACAGTTCCTTCTCGGTGTTCAGCAGTCTGGCAGCTTCTCCGCTCCTAGGAAATACGAGGTGCCGAGCGATCATTCGTGGTCGTCTTCTTCAGCTTGACGCCGCGCCGAATGGCGTTGAGCATATCCTCCCCCTGCGGGACATCGCCGGGGCTCAGCTCGCCGGGCTCCAGCTCCGCCTGCCCCGCGGGCGCCTGGCTGCCGACCCCATCCCGCTCGCCCTCCTCCCCCTCGCTCTCGGGGACCGCCTGCCTCTGCTCCTCGGCAGCACCCAGTTTCTGGCCTGATGCCGGAGGGTTGACGGACGCTTGCCCACTCCACGAGGGCACGCCGGTGACAGCTTGCCCACCATCTCCTGCTGCTGGAGACTCCGGGCTTTGCTCGGGACACTCTTCTGTCCCGGCGAGGGCGCCAGGCAGTCCCCCCGGGATATCGGGGACAGTTGGTGTTTTGACGGGAATCACCGGCGTCTTGATGGGAATGGGGCCTCCGCCGATGGTGCCGCGCCTGACCGAAGGCTTGGTGGAAGGGGTCCGTCGGATGGTGGCGACGCCGGGGGTGACGATGACCGGTCCCAGCGTGGTTGGCAGACCTGCGGTGGAAGCAGGACGCTTGGTTTGAAACATTCTGCGATAGGACTGGCTAATGTCACTGTTTCTTGGGATGGTGGAAGATTTGTCAAACTCCTGTTGTTCTGCCTCCTGGTCACCACTCACAGAGAAATAATCATAATCTGAAACTGATGCCAAAAGACAGAGTTAGGATCAAGCTGGAGCAGACAGCTGAGTCATGTCAGTAAGTCTGAAGTACGTATAGATAACCAAGAAAGCCTGGAGTCGGTAAGAATTAAGGGAGTTTCCACCTTTAGAAGGAAGAAAGTCCAAGGTTCTGTGACCAAGATTTGATGCCTGAAGGCATCACAGCAGACCAATCCTACAGCTGCAGGGGGCCCATGGCTCTTGTGAAAGAGAACGAGCTCCATATTTGTCATCAACATGAAGATACTGAAACCAGCATCCTACAAGCCACATGTCACCACTTGTAGACAGAAACACTTGAAAAATGTACTTTTGATTAGGCAAGTGGGTTCAGGGGACTGTGTACCAGTGATTTCAGCAGCAAATTTGTTTATTTTGCAAAGTAAATCCCAGCTGTCAGCTCTGAAAACCCAGCCTCAGCTTTAATAATTGCACTGAGTTCCTTCCTCTCCATGTAAGTGCTGAGCCAAGCTTGGCCCTCCACAAGCCCTGCTGCCTCCTGTGACTGCACAGCACAACCACCCCAGCTGAGCAAACAAGGCTTGAACTGCAAACACCAAGCTTGGTCTCTCTCAGCTTGCAGCCGGTGCTGAAACAGGGTACAAAATCCAACACCTTACTGCAGCTTCCTAGCTATGCCTAAGTTAAGGTCTCCAATGGATTATTTTTCCAATTACAACGTTTCTGCTAAGGCATGAAAATGGAAAGTCACCAAGGGAAACCAAGAGCAGATTGAGAGAGTGCTGATGTAACACGGCAAACTCATGAGTGTGTATTTGCTGAGACAATAGCTCAGAAAGGACCCAAGATGTATTGGATGCAATACCAGTGTCATTTATAATTCCAGGATCCTCTTTAAAATGGTGGCATCCTTAGGCTGAAACTCACTGAAGTAGTGCACAAGAAAATACAATTGTTCACTACGCTATGCAGCAGCGCAGATTTCTATGTAGTTAATAAATTCAGGCTGCATTCCAAGCTGGAAAAATCTTCCTAACAGCAATGCTAGCCTTCCTCCCCAGCTGACTACAAAGGCAGCAAGTGACAGCTGCTCCTTGGCACCATGGGTGCCAAGTGTGTCACGTGTGATGTGATGTGCGTGATGTGATGGCCAGGGTGGGAATGCTCTAAAAAGGAACATCTCTGGAATGAGTACCTTGAGATGGGATCGTGTCCTCTGAACAGCATGGAGTTGTTGTCTGGGTGCTGTAGCCACTGGAGCACTGCAAGGAATCCCGACTGCTCCTCTGGGTGTCCAACTGCAGCCCCCTGGACAGAGCAAGTGCCAGCTCCTCACAGGCCTCCATCTCCTCACCCTGCTGTTCACACACAGGAGAGAAACTCATTACACCTGAAGAGTCAGTCACCTTCACCCAGTTTTAGCTATCTCTCCTCCCCATCGGAGCTTGTCACCATCATAATCCAACAGGATTGTGCCCAGCCATTTGCTTGGGCTTAGAACAGATGCTTCTTTGGAGTACACTGCTCTATAAAAACAGTCAACACCTAACGGTGCATTCCCTCCTGCCCGCATGACTCCCACCGGCCACACCAGCACCACACCAGCACCACTTCCCAGATAAACACAACATAAAGTGCATCCAAAGTGCTGGCCAGTACATCCAAAGCGTATCCAAAGCAGGAGCCAGCACAGCCATTTCCTTTACACCCAACAGCGTATTTGAAATTAGAGCTTCACCCTTGTGGCAGCTGACACCGTCATGCTCCGAGGTCTCTGGGGCTCCTCGGGGGGCGCAGGGGCTCCGCTCTGAGCTGCTCCGTTGACATCCGGCTCACGCTTTTCCTTGCGACGCTGCAATGTGTTCACCATGGGCTGATCGTACGGGCCTGGCTTGGCCCAGTCCTAAGGAAATGAGCTCGTTAGGGACAGCTTTCATCAGGAACTGTGCTTTAATTACAGGCAAAACTACGCAAAAGGGCAATTTTAATGCAACAGATTGTGTATGAAACTGGATATGCCTTTCTGAATAAGGTGAGAAATAAATTTTGAGTATATTAAAAAAATTTATTAAACCTATTTCCTTTATTAAAAGGAATCTAAATTTCCCATTCTACCTAAACATTCTTATATGAAGGTATTTAACATTTTGATAATCCAGTTTTATCCAAATGAAATTGCAAGCCTACATTTTCAGAATTTCGAGCACAAAAATCACTGTCACACAGCAGAAGATACAGATAAATGTCCAATCAGTGATGTAACTGTTCCAGATGCACACAGGTTCTAGTATTACCTGCTGTTACAGATGTCTTCAGTTCTGAAAAATTAGGCTTGAACAGATTTTTCATACACATTAGTGGAGCAAGCTACTCTGAGTTATCTCTCAGTTTACTTACTAACTGAAATCTAGTTTATAATGATAGTCTGTACTGAAGAAAGACTAACCTCACTCTGAATTACTGGTGCTAAATTTGAAACAAATTCAAATGAATGAATACAGGCCATGAGGGCTGTATTCACTTAGGGCTCTATTAAGCAAAGTCCTGAGAGTATCCAGAACCCACACGCTGCACACAAAGAGCCTGACTGATCCAGGACCTGTGCTGGGATGCAGAACCAGTGCTAAGCAGCAGCTCCCCCAATACCAGCTGCTGTAGGGGCAATTCCAATCCTGAAAGTTTTCCTTCACTGAGATAAAGGCTGCTTTAAAAATGAAAGAAGCAACTTGTGCAGGAGAGTGGGCCCCACACCCCACACTCATAGCTGCCTGCTGGGAGGCCTCCCACAGCCTTCTAATAGACAATTAATGATGGACTGAGACCACACTGTGGGTTTCTTGAGGTGTCTTAGTCCAAGAAATGAGAAGTGCAAGGCAGCTGAACTGACACCCCCCCATGTACACACAGGTATTTTGGTTTTGTTAACTCATATGAAACTCTGCTTTGCCTTGACAGCTGTGTCTCTGCTCTAAGTGTTTTGCTGTGAAATACACTGGCAAAGTGCTTCTAGCAGAGACACAACAAATGACCCTGAAGCCCCAGGACCACTGTGGCCACCCTGTGTGTATTCCAACAGTCTCCAGCACTGGAGAGAGAGCAGGGGCATCTGTAACAAGTTATCTCAATTTAGATGTATATACAGGGATCCCGTGGTGCATATGCAGTATTATGTAACCATCCACAGGCACTTAAAATCTACATAGCTACTGTTGCCTGCACGTCAGCCTTGCTGAGGATCCAGAGCAACAGACAAGAGACCTTTCTTTTCCCTTTGCTCCAGGGCAGAGTCTCCCAGGGGAACCACCTGGCAGCAATGAACTTTCAAGCTCTAGCAGAGCAGACATGTTTTGATGCCAAGTAAGATCCCTGCAGATCCAGCTGGAGCAACTGAGAGAAGTTATTGCATTCTTTTTTGGTGGTCTCCCCAAGAGAGCAAAACGAGCTGAGCACTTCCAGGCTGTGGCAGTAAAGCTTCAGTCACCCCTTGTATTTACCTGGTGCTGAGCAACTTCTTAAACCACTCCAGCTGGATCTAGGAGAGTGTGCCTGCCTACAGCCATGGGCCCAGCCATAACGGTGTCCAATGTATGGTCCCACTAGAACAACTGGATGCCCTTCCCTGCTCAAGTGAGTCCTTTGACAGTGCTAAATAAGCTCTTTCCCCCCTGAATAGAGCCCAGAGTGTTTTCACCAATGTTTCAGAGATAAACTATTTCTTCCCACCTAGGTGTTGTCAGCTTTGGTATGTTTCAGTTGGTGCCAGAATGCACAAGTTCATTCAGAAATACCCACAACCAGATTTTAGGTCTGATTTTCACCATGCAGGGCCCATTCAGAGTGACACCAAACAGAGCAAATCAACCAGTAATTACATGGACCAAAAGGGAGCAACAACTGCCGTGTGCATGCTGTGGGTATGAGGAGGTGAGAACTGCCACAACAAAAGGAACACAAACCTTCCAGCTAGGGATCTTAGATGATGGTAACATGCCTGGCCCAATGGTGTAATAATGAACGTAGTCTGGAAGGAGGGCTGAGGGAGCCCGAGTCCACGCGCGGGAGACAGGCGGGAAATGAGGGAAAGGACCTGCACCAACTGAAGCTACGGATGGGTCACTTGATAAACTACAGTGATAAAACCCATTAGACAACTGGAAATGAAACAAATAAAGAAAACAAAAACAGAGAAATTAATATAAACAGAATGAATACGAAAATACACTGTGACTGATGTTCTAGGGAGAAAATCTCTGTATCTTAAAACAAAAGAAAGGAAATTCTCCAATTCGCTGCAAATAAAAAACAGAAAATTGATATGATGCTTGGTTCACAAGTGAGATCACCTGAAAATTGTTATCTATAACAAATTTCAGGCATCAATCTAGCAGTCATTGTCTCCAGGCTGAGCAGCTTTGCCTTCTGTCCATAAAAGCAGCACACTGTGAAAAAGCCTTTGCAATTTGGATACCCTGCAGACTGTGAACATAGAAACAGAACATTTCCAATCCTGAAGGCATTTCCATTGGTGGAATTTAGTCTGTGCAGCTGGACAGAGAGGAAAAGCATAAAGCCTTCAAACATGACATATTCTGGCTGGGCGATGATATGGAAGGAAAAAAAACCAAAAGCCAACAGCAAGGATTTACCAGATGAGAAAGGAGACTGCTATCACTTCCTCCCCCGATTCAGAGTGTATCCCACGTAATTTATTCCAACCACATGTATTCTGCTTTCCTTATTGGTGAAAAAACAACCCCCATTATTCAGTGTAATGTACGCTACCTAATGGGAGAGATGAGAGAAGCCACAAACAGCACAACCTGGGCAAGGTGCTTTTTGTCAGGCAACCAGCTGGGTTTGGGCAGCATTCCACAATCTCTTGGAGTAGAAAAGCTGGAAATTTACCTTTTCTTAGAAAATTACCTCTGTAAAATGCCCAATCTGTAGCTTCTCCTAGTAGCTAGTTTAAAGGCAGTTGTGGTTTTTATTCAAACATTTTGATTTCTAAGGGAGTGTGCAGCAGTTCCAAGTCTCATCCTCACAAAGAGGAATCCTGGCTGCATCCCATGCATGGGGTTTTTTGTCCAAATGTTGCAGGGTTTGGATAACGAGCTAGTAGGTTTGCACGTCTTGGCGATGAAGTTTTTCACCTTATCTGTGGAGGCCCAAGCCCCCATGGTGGAGCCTGAGCTGACTGAGGTGGGGGAACTGCACTCGCTCACTGACTGGCAGGTTTCAGAGGCTTCTGAAGAGGCAGAGCTGGACGAATTCTGCAGCATAAAACAGCACCGCAACGCAGGGAAAGGATACACAAGCCACCAGAAAAGAAAAAAAAACACAAACAAAAAGACAAAAAGACAAAAAGCACAAACACAGAGACACACAGGAGAGAGGGAAGGATGAGAGAAGCAGAGGGTTAGGATTTTAAAAATCAATTAGAAACTGCTCAAAACTATTGCTAATGTTCAGGAAATCTATGGAAAAAAATAAGCCAGTTGCTTAATGCGAGAACTTGCCACACTGCTTAGGAATGAGGGAATTGAGGCAGCGATCTCAACTCCTCATTGCAATTTCAGCGTCTCAATTCTGCTGCTGTCTCAGAGCAAGAAGCTGAGGGAGCTGAGGGCACCTGTAGTCCAAACATGCAATATACTGAGACAACTGATTTCTACAGAAAAGCAGATCATCAGTACTCTGAAGACACAAAGTTTAGATTTAAAACACGGAGTAGCAAATGTCACTTACATTCACAAGTTCTTGTACATTCTGATCTGCAGAAGTGCTTGTGAAAAGCTCATCTGAGTTCAAGTATAACAGAACAGATAAAGAAGTGATACTTACCAAAACTGGAGGTTTCCCAAGTGCATGACCTGTATGCATGTGCCTCTGCAGGTAGGATGCATACACCAAAAGCACTCTGATCCAACCCTCCTGCCCAGCTGCCAGCAGGAAGGTACATGCACTCTGCCGAGTGCAGACATGGTGGCATGTGCTTGCCACCTGCCTTCTCCTAACAGCAGAGGCAGAAAATACCAGGGGCTTGGAAAGACAGTAAAGGAAAATGCAGGACACAAAATGTCCACTGCACATCAAACATTTTGCTCCTACCCAAGAACTTCTCCAATTTTCAGTGCATACCTTTATGTACCTTTGCTGCTGTCAGACCTCCACAACAGCATCTAATTCAACTACACAAAGGCCAAGGGGAATAACCACATGAAGCATTTCACCAACTACAATGCTCTTCCACATAACCCCTTGGAAGTGGCATCCTGCTCTGTAGGGGGGTGTGTCCAGCTCCAACCGAGAGCTTGGACATGCTCAAGAATACTGGCAGAGTTGTCAGGGCAGTACTGAGCTCTATTCACTCTCAGAAATTCAACACTAGCAGGACCAATTCATCCTTTAGTAGCCAAAGACCTGTGAAACAAGTCTATCTAAGGTGTTTTATGACAGCAGAATGTGCTCTTGTATCCAGTTTGTGTAGTGAAGACAGAGATTTCAAGGAATGACATGTTGAAGAGAAGGGAAATCTCACCTGAAATAAAATTTCACCAGTTAACCTTAGGTAAGGTCTGGGATGAGTTTGCAATAGAAGGCAGCTGGATATGAGGCAGTGCAGAGGAGCAATTACTCCTAAAACCCACAACTTGTCCCGCTGCTCACCAGGAGCTACAGATGGGTAATGCACAGCCAGCTGCCTGGGCAGAAGGAGAGGTAGGTCTCCCAGGATGGAACACTGTTACCATAACGATTTTGGTGAAGACTGCTGGGGCAGCTGAGAAGTCAACACAGCATCAGCATCTTGAGCTTATCGGTAAACTGTGATTTAAGCAAAATTTTGTAAAGGCTGTTAAAATTTTAAAAAGCATGTCTAGCGATGGAGTATTTTATAGAAATAACACTCATCCCACCCTATGCTGACATGAGATGATCTGCAGGTGACCTGTCAAATGTGCTTAGGGTACAAGTTTGCTCAGCTAACAAGGCTTGTATTCAAAGTGCAGTAAGAGTTGAGGTGAAGGTACAACCAGAAGGAACTGCAACAAATGACACATAGCTGTTAAGGACAGCAGTGAAAGCATTGTACCTGATGATGCAGTGGCATGATATTTAGTGGAACTTGCCATATTCTTGATTTAATTCAACTCCTTTTACTGGAGAAAAGACTCTAAAAATAAGAATACTGAAAAAGGTGAGCTGCAGTTGACTCTGCCATCAGTCATAACCATGGTGCACTAAATGGAGATGAGACTATTGCCTCTATCCCTAGAGAAAAATACAGTATAGAAAACTAGCTTTCACACTAAACTCCAGAGTTTTGCCTGACATTCCAGGTACCTCAGCAAAAGAAGCCTCATGAGAATACTCACACAAACTGTTATGGTTTAGCCAGGAAAAAAACAAGACTGAAAAATGTAATTACAGAAAATACTTTCTGAAACCTCCTACTTATGGCCTGAATGACCCTCCTGGTCATACTCTGTACATGGCAGGAGAGACAGTGAAGGGTCTGAGTTCCAAGCATGGGCACCTCCCATGCTACCTTGTTTTCTACAGATGCCCCAAGGGTGACAAGTAAGAACCTGGAGTTTACATCTAATACACTATTTGTGTCTACAAGACAGAAATTTCACAAGGTTATGTCGAGTGATGGTAGAGAGAACTCACAGATGAGGTTTATTACCAACAAAGATGCATTAAAAAAGATCAAAAATGCAGATTCTGAAGATGCAAAGTATGGGGAAAAAAAGACTGGAATTGGTGAACTTATTATATATTGGTGAACTTATAAAATGACTCCTCCGAAGTGAAAAAAAAGATGACAAAAAGCACTCTCCCACTAATTCAGTGTGTCCATTTTCAGCAAGAAAAGCTAGACAGAGGCTGAACCAAGATGCCATAGGGAAAACATCCTGGAAGCTGATGGAAATGCAAGAGGTGGTGGTACAGAAACAGGGTCTCCTTGTCTTCAGAAACTTGCAAGGCACAGAGAAAGGGAATCTCTGGTTTTGCTAAAAAAAGGATTCCAACACAACAATGGAGAGAAGGCAGAAGAATACTGAACTCTTGAAGGAAAAGCATAGGAAAACATGACTAGCAGCAGGTCAAAGGATGCTTGGATCAGACTGGAGAGGCAGTCCTGAATGGCTGCACCCAGGTGTGGGAAGCACAGACCTCCCTTCTTAGCATAAAGCACATGAGGGACTGAAAACAGAAACTGCCCAGCTACTGCTTGGGCAAAGAGTCTCCTGCCTTTGGAGTGCCTGTTACAGATGCAAAAGCCCTGGCACACCCTCTCCTGGAAGCACACACACACAGGGCAGAGCAATTTCTACTCCCCACCCCATGGTGTGAGAAATTTGACTATCAGATTTTTTTCACCTTGTTTTAGTAGAATCCTTTTTTTAAAATGACTGTTTTGTTTGAATAATTTTAAACATCACTTCTTCCGTTTTAG
>WAAG01047388.1:5205-27489 GCA_013390105.1 Tichodroma muraria | reverse complement strand
TGATGCTTGTAGAAATAAATTGCATAACATGACACATGCTGTTCTTTAGTTTCACTTTCTGGATGTCACCAAGGTTTAAGCATGATTTTAACTGTAACCAACACTGCTTAGACAATAACCACACTGTTCTGGTTGAAATCATAGTATCAAGTTTTTAAAAAACTGAGTCAATCTTAAAGCTCTATCACCCGTGTTAGNTTTCAAGCAATTTCAATATTAGTATTTTATAGTTTATTTTAAAGAAAGCTTACAGATCATAGCATATCCCAGTCAAATTGAAAAGCAACATCCCAACAGTTCCCAAACCAAGACTGAAAATTCTGTGACTACTCAATTGTATTCAAAGACTGTAAAATGTATCACTTACCCATTTATTCACAGAGGATTTAGTTGTTGCAACCCAAAGTGCTGGAGGAGGATCAGCTGATCTATCCAGTTCCATCTAAATAATGAAACAAACTTTCAGTCATACTTAAGTTTCCCTTTGATAGTTAGTATGTCTTGTGTAGACCCATTCTTACAATTAAAAGTACCTCAGAAACAACACTACTTTCAGTTTACTGCAAATACAAAACTTAAATGAGAAGTAGCTAAGACAAAACTTCTGAGAATCCAGAGGAATTATTAAAAATATTCACCAAATGAATTGTAGACATGGGCAATAATAGATGCAATGTGCATTAACACAGACTAGTTAAAGTTACTTCCAGTTACTTGTCTAATGGACACTTTCCTAAGTACAGTATCTTCTCAATTACTTTGTATTCGTGCAGTTAAAATGAGAACATAAGAAGTTCTGTACTAATGAAAAAGCAGAATTTTGTACATTTGCCTCTGACATTACATTTCTCAGATTAATGAATCACTGTAGCCAAGATTAGAGGCCCCTTCTGACCTCTGTACAGCTGACCAGCACTTTCATTTTCCATTTTGAACTGAAATTTCTCACATTCTGACTTTTCCAGGAATAAATTAACACTTCAAGGATTTTATCTTAACACACTAAGCTAGAGTTCACTCCCAAGAAAAGACAGGCTGCTTATATTTATTAGTATCTATTTCAACTGCACACTCCTTATACACCTGCAGGTTCCAAGGTCATGTCACTAAAGTTAGAGACAGCAAAAAAACTAAAAAACTCTCTTTGAAAGATTCAGACTTGTGCATGCACACATCACATTTAGGTGTTCAAAAAACCCACAAACAACTTTACTCCTGGTTCCCATGAGTAACAGATTCTAAAACAGTCCTGTGCACATATGCTGCTGCTAAGAAAAATCCATTTTTGTACAAAACCTTGGCAATGCCAGCTCAATTTTTTAAAACTGTACTAGAGCCTGATAAACACAACTTCCCGTGTGTGAAGCATATTCAGTTTCAGTAATATTCAAATTTGCATATTTTCAGTAGCTGCCAGGCATCCATCTTCTTCAGGCAATTAAACTTTAGATGTAATTTAGGAGATGGCCAATCTGCTGAAGATGTGGTACAGTAAGCACTTGTTAGCCAATGTGTATTTAATCAGTTTACACATCGAGCCACTGTTTCATGAGAAAACAGGCAATTACCCTTTTATACTGTGGGTATGACAGAACACTGGCACAGGCTGTGAATTCTCCATTCTTGGAGTTACTCAAAACCCATCTTGAGTGGTTCCAGGTTCCAGTGCTCTTGGGCACAGGAAGAGGAGTGGACCAGATGATCTTCAGACAGCACTTCCAACCTCAGACATTCCACGATTCTCTGAATTAAACTCAACTACCTTAAGAACTGGTGCCTTTTCTTCACAGATCAGCACCCGGATATCAGGATTTCGTAAATCTGTACAATAAATCTTCCTGTCTCTTCCTCCTGAATAAACATGAGTGAAGGCTTCATTGACCTGCAGAGCCCAAACACCCTCATCATGGACTCGGTATGTGGCTATGCACCTCTGCTGCCCAAGGGACCACAGGCGGATCGTCCCGTCAGAGCTGCCTGAAAGACACTGAGCAACAACCAGCACACCTCAGTCAAACAGCTATTTCAGTATCTCAAAATATTTTTTTTCCATAAAAAGATTTGGTGATTCATACAGTTTTATTTTTCCACTAAAATGGTGCTAAACAGGTAACCACTCCAGTCACGATTTTCAGTATTTTATGTAAACAACCCACTGCACACCTAAATGAACATATAATAAAAACAACTTTCACCCATCAGCCTCCCCCACTTAGCCACTAAATATCTGTAATCTATGACATTAAATAATTATATTGAAATGGACAAATGACATTCCTGCTCTCTGTAAAATGCCTTTGTCTCAGATTAAAAGCACATACCTGAGTGCCATCTCTATTCAACAACAAAGCTTTGACGTTGTCCGTGTGCCCTTTGAGTTTCATTAATTTTGCACAAGTCCTTGGATCCCACACCCTTAGAACCTATGGAAACAGACATTGGATAAATGACATTAACACCATTCTTCCCATCAATGTGTTACCTCTGCAGAAATTAAGCCTTTCCAAATGAATCAACCCTTATTCCCAACACATGGACATCCATCACTGAAAACACATGTTAGAACATGAGACAGACATAACTATATCTTATGCAGCTCTAATAATCAGATGTGATCTTCTCCTAATTTTAATTTAATTTGTTCTGGCTAATTCTGCCTTAAAGAAATTAAAGAATGGAAGTGACTGGAAACAGGACAGCATGATGTGGGCAAAAAACGTGCTTCTGAGAATCCTCTCAGATGCTTCACTGGTGTATCCTACCTTCATTTTTATACTGTGTTGGAAATAAAATTTTCTCAAGGTTAGATTAGATAAAAGAAAACAACTCACAGAGACTTAAGCCTGTTTCACCCACCCTCCTTTACAACAAAGAGCAAGGGCTGTCTTGGGAACAGTTGAGTTTCATTAGCTCACTTCATTTCCCACCTTCTGCAGGCATCTTGCAAATTGCTGGCACCTTCTCTCCTACCTGCAGCAACTGCTTCAGTCTTAATAATCATCTGAGTCATGTGCCATCAAAATCAGAGCTCTTGTGGGGAAATGCAATGATCTCTGACAAAGAGGGTTACACAAGATGATCTGATTGTCTCCCTTATGCATTAAAGCTCTATAGATACATCACATCTTCAGACTGAGGCAGGATTTGTATCCTACACTTGCACTCCCACTTAACAGAAGTGTCTGCCCTCACTACTGAAAACACAAAAGCTGCTACAGACATGACATTGAAAAGGAATAAAATTGCCTCTTTATACTGAAATCAAACTGAAGTGAAACTAACCTTACCAAATTTTGCTTACCTTTTCAGTGGACCCTGATACAATAACTGTTCCCATTTGATTCATCGCAAGGCTGTAGATTGAGTCTTTGTTCCCACTCAGGGAAGAAGCTATTTCAAAATAAAATTCACATTTTCAATTTTAATGCTCTTACTTGAAAAACATTTATTTATTCAAAACTGGTATTTTAATATTGACTCGTGAAAATAGTGCCACTCTGCCCCATTATATAGAGTTGCTTTAAGAAAGACTATAGTCAGCATAGTGCTTGGAAAACCCCATTCCAATTCTTAATCTACTACTGCATAAAAACAAAGCAACCCCTCAGATTTATGATCATTGCAATCTTGGTGACCTTTTGGCACCACAGTTCTGGGCCAGGACCATCAAGCTACTCTTGCTCAACTACGTTATTGGAATATGACACTTTTTTGTGATCTCGTAACACACAGCATTTGGATTTAAGTGCAGAGTTTTTTTTCCAAGCCAAGTAACAGTAAAATTCTACATTTTGTATTAAAGGCTCCTCTCCTAGTTCAGCAGAAACGCAGAGAAGTTATACTGCAGCACTGAAATGTGTTATTTGAGCAGGGATGCTACCTCTCCACTTGTGAAAACCATATGGTAGCTCCTTAGCATCACACCTACCATCCGAGCTGAGGAATTCTATACCAACCAGCCAAAGCACTTCTGGAGATTAAAGTACCAGTCCCTCAACTCGGAAAAGCACAGCAAACGAAAATCATCTCTTTAGAGAGCACCATCAGGCACTTCATCAAGCCTCAAATCCATCCCATCAGTATGTCAAGAAGGCTCCAGTATCTCCAAGAAGGAGAATAGCAACAAACTGCATGGACAGTAAAAATGTGAAACTTCATACAATGATTTATTTATATGATGGAGCTAGGTTTCCAACATGGGATTTGTAACCTAATATCATAATGTAATATCACATTTTGTCACAGTGGAGAAACCTGTGTCAAGGGAGGTTTAGGCTGGCAATCATGAAGAGGTTCTTCCCCCAGAGGGTGGTGGGACACTGAGCAGGCTCCCCAAGGAATGGTCATGGCCCCAAGGCTGCCAGAGCCCCAGGAACACTTGGACAATGCTCTCAGGCACAGGGTGAGATTTTTGGGGTTGTCCCATGCAGGGCCAGGAACTGGACTCAATGATGCTTGAGGGTTCCTTACAATTCAGGATATTCTATGATCCTATAAAGAATTATGCAGCTTTACTTCAGAGTCCTCTTAGCCACTCTTAGCCATCCAAATGCAAACTGTCAAATGAAATCTATTATTTGGAGCTAAAATAAAGTGAGAGTTTTCCACTGCCCCCAGAGAACAGTCAAAAGCAAAACACAGAACTGAAAACTCTTGAAGATTAGCACACTGTTCAACAATCATAATAATTTAGGAAAGGATAATATACAGAGTTATCAAAAGCTAGACAGCAGGAATAGGCGAATATTAAATGTACAGAAGCAGAATTTATGCCAGAACAAAAGCAAAGCTCGACTCCACTCTCTTCTGGAAGGGACTACCTCTCCAAAGCTAAATCTCTCAATTTAATTTGAATTATAGCTCTGCTGACTTAGAAACTCTTTAAAAACAGGCTTCCTCTTAATGCTGGTTTGTGTACACTGCTTCCAGGTAATCAGATAGAAAACTAATGCACAAGAACAATTTTCATTTGTACTCTGAAAAAATCTATACTGCTTGAAAGGACTCAGGAAAACAGGTTCTGTGAGGACATATACTGTGTTCTTTCCAAAAGAAACAGTTACTGGGGAGCAATAAAATGAAAGAAAAAACTTCTCTGCTTCCTCTTCCTCCCCCTTATGAAATATTTGTGTTCCTATTCCAGAAATGCAAATTTCTCCCCGTCACCTTAGAGGTAATGTCTCCACTTCCATTTGATCTTGGGTTCAAAACAAGCACCAGCTCCTCAGTACTCCCCATTTCCCATTTCTGGTTCACTTGAATCATTTAGGTACTGTATCACTGTTACAGTGTACAAGAAACATAAAAATGTTTTTTTATTATCCCACAACTGAGTTTTCCTGTGAGCTCACAAATTCTTCCTTCAAAAACTCTTTGTTCAAGTAGAAGACAGCAAAACTTAACAGTTATCAGCAAAGTTTGGCTATAAAATAATCCTACTTTCAGTGGAAAAAAGGAAGAAATAGAAGGATTTTATATTTCTGGGAAATATGAAGTAAATCTCTTTAGTTATGTGCCATCTCAACAGTATTCTGCACTGCAACACAGCTCTCTAAAGCCATGTCTCTTCCAAAGGGTACTCACATGTCAGCACAAGGCTATACTTGAATTAAAAAGTTCTTTAGACAACAAATGAAAAACTGACAGTTCTGCCTAGCAGATGCACCTCTGGTTTTAGAAGCTACCAAATCTATAAAATTAAACACATCTTTAGAAATCAGCCCAATACAGTAAATAAAACCCCCCACACCAACAAAACTACATGCCTGCCTCTTACTTACAGAATCACATATTCCTGAAACACTTTAGGAATATGTATCAAGTCCAAATTTTAGTTTTGCAGATCTTCCTTGAGTAATTCCTAACCTATGACTGAGGAAGCAACCAGGCTTTTTTAGAAAATTAACGTCTGGCAGTGTGCAAAATGGTTCTGTTCTTTCCCAATGCACACCTGAGACTGCTATTGTTTAAATATCCATCAAACTAACTAAAAAATGAAAGAGATCAATCACTGGGAACACAATTTTTCCAACCTATCTAACAAGCAGCAAAGTACATTGTGGTCACCCTAGACTCTCAAAAAATCAACAGTAAAATAACCAATACAAATCAGGATGCTATAACCCAGATCTATGTTATTCACTTAGATCCAACTGAACCTAAAGACTGGTGTGACCTGTCCCAGAAGAGCAACTTAGCCAGCTCTACCCTGACCATTCTAAAAAAGGCAGCGCTGGAATTGCTGTTTAAAGGAAAGGTCTCACAATTTATAATGCCTTTCTCTCTGGGAGAGAGAAGCAGGACAGATGACTTCCCAAAAGATGATGGTGACATTGAGAATTAACTCTGATGAGTAGAATCTACAGTTTCCCTTTGCCTTCCAATCTCTAGTGAGTTAGACCTCACCAGTATGTTATCCTTACAGGTAATCAGTCCTTCGTGTTACACTGTGTGGTTTTTAGTCTAGTTTACCTAGTAACTATTCTTCTGACAGAGATTTAACAAATGTATCAAGTCCTGCTTTAGGAGCTGTACTCAGCTGTACTTTTTCAGCATCTAAGCAAACAAAAAAACAACCCCAAATTTCAAAACACAGAAAATGTAAGAACAAATAAGCTAAGAGAACATTTCTATAAGACGCTGGTTGAGAGGTTAAAAGCTTCTCAAGTTAAAGCTCTGTCACGTTACAGAGAAACCAGCATGTCACAGCTCAGGAGAAAAAGTTCAAAGAGACTTGTCCTCTATTCTAAATGCCATTACTGTGGGCTGCTCCAGATTTCCAGCTATTACATAACACAACAAATGGACTGAATGCATACAAACCCCACCTTCAAATTTCTTGCCCGTTTTTTATGTACAGATAGAAAGAGGCATCCCAAGTTTTAAACTGACCTCACAGATTATGCTACTCAATAAAATGCATTGCATTTGCCTCCCCTCCCCAGGTACCTACTTGTGACAGTATTATTTGAGGCAGTCAGTGCTGTGAGAGTATTTACATCCCAGAGGAATATCTGTCTGTCCAGCCCAGCAGATGCTACCAGCTCCTTATCTTTTGCATATGCTAAGGCTTTCACATAGTCCTACAATAAAATGAATGTAACAATATGAATAGGTGTTATCCTTTTGAAGTCAACATCTTAATTGTAAGAATAGCAGTGATCACACACAGTATTTACAGATAATGTTTTTCACCTTATGCGTCCTTAGTGTTGACATGCAAAATCCCTTATGTGCATTCCACACTTTAACAGTAGTATCTGAAGAAGCAGATATCACTAAATTGGAAAGAATAAAGACTAAATTTTAATGGCTTATATATTACTTTAGAGCATATTCGTACTACTCTAATTTGTTTTTTCAAGAGATTAAAACAATCATGTATATACACATTTCAATTTTCATTAAAACAGCTGCTTACACTATTTACCAAAATTACAATATACATAAAATTAATTTTACATGCTAAGAAAAGATGGAAAATAATTAAAGCAGCAGATAATTTACTTGTATACAGTTTCTGAATACTGCAGTTCTGAAACTTTTAAGTACTTACATGTTTTGCCATTGCAGCAGAGCACAATGTCATTTACCCAATCTGTGTGATGTTCCATAGATGCTATATAAGGGTCTTGCTGCAAATTAAGAAAAAATAAGCTCATCACCAGTGGGGAAGATTGCAACTATCACATCCTGTTGTGGTATCTTCTTCAACCTGCATATGGATGCAGTTCCCTAATGCAGACTTGTTTGAAATCACTCTCCCAGAACCTCTTTTCCCAGAACTACAGTTTGTAAGATACCACAGTATGAGCAATATCGAAAGTATTCTGTGATCACAATAATTGGCAGCTGTTAAAAAACAGCATCAGGCATAGCCCTGTAGGCAGCTTACCAGAAGGATAACTTGGAAAAAAGTAGGTTTAGACCCAGGAAGGCTCTCCTGACTGACCTTGTGCTGATTGACACTCCATATCCTTATGATGGAGTCCCGCCCTGCAGTGAAGAGTCTGTTTAATGCTGGGTCCAGCTGAAGTGCATTTACCCCGTTCCGGTTGTACTTCTCCACTTCATCTCTAATCACATAGGAAACCTAAAACACATTTGCACAAATTCAATTATGGTATTAAGATATTGACCTGCCCATAAAATCTGAACATCTAATTTCATCTTTGTAAGGTTTTTGAGTAGAAAACATGAAGACTTTTACAAGCATTGTCTGTCAGTCTGAGAGTTACCAGCATCACCAAAGTCATTTGCCCCCAAAAATGGGGAAGTCAGAGAAGAGTCAGCAGTGATGGAACTGGAGCCCAAAAGATTCTTTTAATCATTACAACTTCAGCTTAGTTAGACCCAGAGAATCCTCAGTTCAATTCCCTGCTGTGTGTGCATATTCTGTGTGATCTTAGACAACACACTGACTCCATGTCTCACTCCCCAAGTGGGTTCCACAGTCTCTGTAGCTGTGATGCCAGCATTTCCCAGCCTCACAAAGGAGAGGATATGGTCACCATGGCTACCAAAGCACTGAAAGACTGCAGATACAAATTCAATAGGTGCCACTATCACTCTTAAACCAATTTTTAAAGAACTACCTACTTGCCAATATAATTGACTCAAACTCTCAGTGCTCTTTCAGATAAATTATTCCATCAGTTGCTTTCCCTCCATGTTTGACAGTACAGTGTATAAAGGTTATTTCATGGATTTGTTCAGAAAAACTAAAAGGAAGTTTCAGGACACTCTGAAAGGCCGCAGCAATCTCCATTATTAGTGTTCAGTAAATACAATTCTAAGACACTGCAGTTTCTTCAGAGCTACTGCACTCACTTCCCTGATCCCTGGGTTTACACACTACTCTGAGGAAAGCCCTCACACAGAGGGAAAAGGAAGGGAAGATGCCAGTTATGCATCTTCCCTGATTCTATAAAATATAATCAGAAAAAGGTAAAATTTCATGCTTGGTATAATCAAATCTGCTTAAAGCAGGAATCCTCTGGATACACAAGCACCAGTGTTTTGAAAATGCTTATAAGGAATAGTCGGGCTAGAGATCTGAAAGCAATTTTTCATTCCAGTAACTGTGTTAAAGTAATAAAAAGAAAATGTTTTTCAGATCAGGTCTCAGTGACACAAAATAAATCCAACAAATTAAGATGTTCAGTGGTCCTTATCACAGAAGTAATATTTTACAGAAGCTCAGGTTCTGTACCATGAGAGCTGCACCACGAGAGCTGCCATTTGGTAAACACGGGAAACACCTCCATCAAATCATCTCATCCTCAGGCAGCACAGCCAGAGCACTGATGATTCCAGAAAACATGTCCAGTGCTATTCTCTGTTTGAGAAACAGCTACAGCAGCTCTACAGACCAACAGTGAAGGATCAAAATTAAGAGCCTCCTGAATCTTGTGCCTCAACACTCTCCATTACCATTCCACAAGTCCTTCACCACACTTATTAATGTAGTGTACATAATGCATACTAGTATATGTACAATACATGTACATAACTGTATTATGTCCCAATGCTCTTAAATAATCTTCTGACAGCCACTCTCAGCCCTTCTAGTACCACAGCTCCTCCTCCCAGTTTTAGATTGTGTCCTCATTTCCAATACTTCCAGCTTCTCTCACCCATTCCAGACTCTCCATAACATTCTCGCTATCCATGCTCAAGTTTCCACCTACACTCAGCTCCAGAGATGCTGCTGAAAGAAGACACCATCAACCACGCAGAACTGTTATGTTAAAACACTTCAAGCACTTGAGGTATTATTTCTTTGTGAGATGCAGGGAGCAAGATGCGTGTGCCACTCCTTACCTGGGCTTAATCATATCATGGCTGTATTGCTAAAAGACTCACACAGATTATGTGTACAAAATAATGCTCAAGTCAAAGTCCAGGTTTAACATGATACAAACACAAGGCAAAGGGATGCCCATCAAATCTGTGCTGCTGTCAAACTCTTTAAATAAAGCCAATGGAAACACTCAGTTAAAAATACTAAATGTGAGCAGCTAGGACACAAACCTAGAGGTCAGTAGATCAAATTTAATGTTATTCATTAGAGAGAAGAATATTTTCCTGACACAGTATCAGGCTCAAGATCAGCAGGGCCCTTTCCCTCTTGTTTTCCCAAATCCTACCAGGATATTCTTTGAGAAATCCTCAATTTCCGGATTTGTTCCTCCTCTGTCAGTCACCTCCCATATTTGTTATATTTTCAGGTATAATTTAAGAGCTTTTCATTCCACTCATAAGTTAGATTGTCAAACTATGTTAGTCACCTAAGCATGGTAATGCTGATGCTTTTTGCACACGATGTTGCTTCTTTTTAATTTAAAGGAGCTCAAGAAAAACACATCCATAAATATTTAAAAAAGAAAAAAAACTCTCAAAATGATGTATTACTTTAGTAAACAAGGTACTTTTCATATGTGATTAAAATTTTCACGGGACTTTGGAAATTGAGTCATATTTCTACATTAATCTTGATGAAATTAAAGTCAGCTCAGCCAAATGCTGTTTTTCCCTCACACAAAGACATGATCAGAGGAGACTGACAACCACTTCTCATTACCACCAGTACTGAAATATTCAAAGTTAATTTGCCCTCTATTCCCTTTAATGACTTCCACATATTGATTTAGTCAAACATCTCTTGGCAAGTATTGTTTTTATTTTAAAAGAATTGGGATAAAGAGAGGGGTTATATTGTTTCAGTGTTATTATTCTCTGGTAGATCTGAGCTGAATCTCAGCAGAAGTTGAGCAAGAAATCCAACATCATCCTTCTTCCTCCCTGTGAGAAACTNTTTTTTTTTTTTTTTTGGTGTAAATACAAGAGATCTTAGATGTAAAAAAATATGGCAAAACAACAAAAAGAGCTTGATTCAAAAGTCCCCATCCGTGACTGCTACTGTGCACAGAATTCAACCAGTTTTTGTCTCTCTTCAAAATGAGAATTTTACAAAGTGTTATTTACTGTCCACAAAAGGAACAGTATACTTGTCCTGATAAACCGTCTTAAAAATTGAAGAAGTAACAGTAAGAAGAAATAGAAACCCTGTTTTATTAGGTAATGAAAACTTCCTCCATGTCATGGGGAGAAACCATGATAGATATTTTTCAATCAAAAAAGTAATTCTAATCCAAATTAAATATGGACTCCTTAATTTTTTTCTTTAATTTCTAATATGACAAGGACAAACAAAGAAAATCCAAATGAGAGAAAATTATTCTGTGGTCAGCAAGTTGATGGGACACCACACCAAAGCTTCAAACAAACACTGTAATTTGAGCAGCTGGCTAAGGACAAGGCAAACAATTTGTCCTGAAAACAGTATGAACCAAAAAGGACTATAGCAAAAAAAACGGACTCTCCAACTCATTTTGAAGACCTAATGATATCCAAGTAACTATCAGTTGTTTACATTGAAAATACTTAATTTATTTGCTCAACCAAAGTAAAAAAATATTGAATGGTCCACTCCTGCTAACCAGTCACTGAGGTTGAAATAAACATCTTGTATATTAACAAAACTAGAACAAGACACACAGCACATGGGGCTGAACTAAAAATAACCCCATGAGACATTTGCTGCACACCACATACAACCCTTTGGAAAGGGAAGTATAACACCAGAAGCATCCAGGCTTGTATTTAAATGCATTAATTCCATATTAACACCGAGAGAAAAATTAAGGGTTCCACAAAATCTGTTGAAAGGTTGTTGAAATGCATGGGGAACTTAAAATGCATCAATAAAAGCAACAGCAAGTTGACTAATGGAGCTGGAACTTGTGCAAGAGTGGTGGACACACAGCTAAGTCCACAAACCCAAAACATTCACTAGTAAGAAGAGAGGAAGATTGCTGATAACCCACATGTAGTTCTCCATTATGTTCTTATTTGAGGGGGAAAATGGTGAGAAAGTGCTTTTTTGTTTAGTTGGGTTTTTGAGTGTCACTTAACACAGAATTAAGAAATATTAGTAGATTTAGTAAGTATACAAAAAAATACAAAAATATAAAGTATATTTTCAAGCCTGTGTGTACACAAACATATTTAAACAATACAAATGCAGCGCTGGTTAAGGAGAAACTGCAGTGAGAAAATTCACCTCTGCTCCTGAAGCACAAAGATCTTATCACTGAAGATAAAGTACTGGATTCTGCTTAGAAAGGGGTGCAGAGAACCCCAGGAAGCGAGGGCTCTGAGATCTCAGTGGCATTTGCTCCACGCAGGACAGGCTGGAACACATCCCTGCTGTGCCCTTTCCATCAGAGCACAGAGCCAGGGGGAAACCACGGACACAACAATTGGGACACAGATCACCACGGCCTTATTGCCACCATTGGCTTGGAGGGGCAGGGCTTGTGGATATGAAATATTTTACTAACAACCAAAGCTTTGACATCGACACTGCTGCAGCTTTTATAAGCTCCCATGATGTAAGAATCTTCTACAGCAGCAGTGCACAAACATCCACTCAAAGTATTTGTGGGATTCAGTACCCTAAATGGATCAGGACTAATCATTTTAATGGCTACGTAAGAGCTCCAGAGATAAAGCTACTGCAAACAGATACATTCTGGCACACAAAGCTCAAATTTCTTGCAGGACTTACAAGTGTTTCCTGCACAGCTAAGCACATCAGCTGATGTGGGATCATGTTACCCATGTTACATTACATGCATTAGAACAGATTTTATCTTCACAGATGGGTAAAATCTGCTTTCAAAACATCCCACCTAACCACATGGAGGAAATAGTAACCAGCTGAGCTCTGAGGACACTCATTCCTTGCTTCTAAGGGAGCAATTAAAAAACAAAAGGTATTTCTCAAAGTCATGGGAGGGTTCCATGAGATCTGAATTGCATCAGGAATGAGATAACCAGCAATGAAGTGCCATGGGAAAAAAACAACAACATTGCTTTACTATCTTGGTGGAGCATATGTATCCCTAAAAATATGTCTTTTAATTAAGGAGACTATTTGAATTTTTTTCCAGGCTCCAGAATAAAAGTAATGGAAGGCATTAAGAAGCTCATTTTATCCTTTTATAATGGAATCAACATACTGGCTATTTGTTTGCTTAAGCATTATACACAAAATAAATATATTTGTAATTAAAACTTTTACACTTACTATATAAAATATAAAAATAACATAGATACCACACCTAGCAAGCTGCAGTATTAGTGCACAAATATGACAAAATCAGTTCAAAAAGATCACATGGCTTGGGTTGGGAGGGACCTTAAAGACCATCACATTCCAACCACTGCCACAGGCAGGGACACCCTCCACTAAAACCAAGTTGCTCAAACCCCCATCTGGCCTGGCCTTGAACACTTCCAGGGATGGAGGATGAGATTTTCTTATTCTGTACAAGACTTAAAGATAAAAAGTGCTCAGAATTCATACAATCATATTGTAAGGATACTGATTTTTATATGGCAAAATTCTCACGTGTTGTCAACATGTTTTGAGTGTGGGGGTAAATTTCTTCTGGCCAGGGAGCACGCTTGGGAGAGCTTACAATGCAACACCTCCAGAGCAGCTCCTTCAAGGTACCTGCTGAGAAGTAGCTTCACCCTGACTGCCAGAACAACATCTGAAAGCTACAGCACACAGCCAAGAGCAGTGTCTGACACACCTCTGCATCCTCACTCCCTTCCCAAATCACTCAACCTCACTCCTGCAGCCTTCAGAAAGGCAGGGCTAAGCTTCACAAACACCTGCCACTGGACACTTCAAATGCCTGACTCCCATTTAAAGAGTTAAACTTCTTTCCTTTTTTTATGCATGGAATTTATTTTGAGGCCTAAAACATCCACTCTGATTAAACTAGTAGAAACTACAGTTATATGCAGAAGCACCCTAAACTGACTATTTTGGATGGCTTTTCTTACCAGTAGAACAGGTGCACCCAAGCTAATAATAGCTCTGATTTCCATAAACTTCAACCAGCTCTTCTGCCATGTAAGGAATCAAGTTCCTCCATGCCTGAGAGCTGTCTTTTCTTCTTCCAGCCTCATAGGTTTGGAACAAATTTCTCCAACTCTGTCTGTCTCTCAAAAACCCTACGTAGTAGCATCCTGAATGCTCAGCCATTGGGAATTAAAATAAAGCATGAGTGGTTTTATTTTTCCATTAGCAGCTGATGGATAAAACAGACACTTAAAACTCCTTTATTTGAACAAAGTCCTGTCACTAACCAAGCAGGTGAAATAATAAAGAGTCAAGGAAAAAATCCATCTTCCAGTAAAGCTTTATAAATGTTTATTGTGGAATGGTTTGGGTTGGAAGGGACTTATAGATACTCTCATTCCACCCCCTGCAATGGGCAGGGGCACCTTCCACTATTCCAGATTGCTCCAAGCCCCATCCATCATAGTCTTGAACACTTCCAAGGCTGGGAAGCTTCTTTGGGAAACACAACCAATCTGGATCTAAACTTACAGTGCACTGCTGAGACACAGATCAGTGTCATGTACATCAAGTGTCATTAGTACACGAGGTGAAAAAATACCATGCAGCACAATGACAACAGACAAAATATCATAAACCACCACAAAATCACCTGTAAAAACAAGCTTTTGAGCTAAGCAATGCTTGGAGAACAAAAGTAGTAGTAAGAAAAGGAAACAATGAGTGCTTTGATGCATGCTGCTATTAGGGAAATACTACTTCATAACTAGGAGGGTATCAAACAAATATCAAGGTACAAATATATAAAAACCCCCTCCTTAGGGGTGTAACCTGCAAAAACTGGCTTATAGCACAGGCATTCTTTATATTTTAAGGCATATCCAGTTTTTTTCTGTTAAGGTAAGGGAATTCTTTATATAGAATTGACAGAGTGCTTCCCTTAACCACAGAAAACACTAAATGCTCTAAAGAGATGCCCATTTCCTCTGTGTGATAGATGACATGTTCAAAAAACCAAACCCACCTCAGTTTTGAAAGCTTCTAATGCTATTTCAAGCCTAATCAATATTTTATTTGATCACACTGGAAAAGTACAGCTGAAACTGGTGCTTGCCACTAGGCAGCTTTGCACATTGATAAAGCACTAAATCTTTCCCATAGTGAAAGCTGTAAAAATATCTAAAGGGCTGGCAGTATCACAAACAAGAATAAAAGCATTGAGAACCATAAAATAAAACCACTTTAGTGACTTTTACTGTTAAAGAGTCTTGACTTTTTATACACACTTTGGTAATTCCAGTCTCCACCAAGGCTACAACAATCTACTCATAGCTACACGAGATCAAACCACAGGGTTTAATTCTTCCTCAAGTGTGCTGAGAATGTCTACACCCACCTGACCGCTTGTGCCACAGGCTTCCTTCAACAAATGCTGCCTGGAGCTGGCAAGGAATGCTTCTGAAATTTGAAAAGAAAAAACCCTACTCCTTGCTCATGTGTGTGAAGGGACAAAGTGCTTTACAGAAACTAAGCAGAAATAGGACATGAAGCAGATCACAGCATCATGGAATGGTTTGAAAGAGACCTTGGAGACACCCCAGTTCCAACCCCCTGCTCTGGGCAGGGACAGCTTTCTCTAGGCCAGGTAGCCCAAAGCCCTGTCCAACCCGGTCTTGAAAAATTATAGGGATGGGGCATCCACAGCTTCACTAAACAAACTACTTCAGTGTCTCACCATACTCAGTAAAAAAAAAAAACAAAAAAAACCCAAAAAAAAACAGTAAAGAATTTCTTCCTAATATCTAATTTAAACCTACTCTAGCACCGGACACAGCCGAAGCAGCCGCGGCAGGAATCTACAGCTCTGTCACTGCTGGGAATTCGCGTTACACCAGAGCAGGTCTGGGGGCACCGTTCTCTCGGTCTCGACCTACCTCCCGCCGTGCTCTGCCGCTTTTGACCTGAGCTGCTTCAGCTCTGCCTCCTGCGGGCTGCAGAGCCCGACGCCGTCCGGCAGCGAGCAGCAGCTCATCCCCCGCGCTGCCTCAGGCGGCCGCTCGTCCCCGCCACGGCGGCCAGCGGAGGCGGAGAGGGACCCTGGGGGCGCGCGGCGCTGCCGCCCCTCACCGCAGCGCTGTTGCGGGAGAGTGGGGCGACTGCGCTGCCATAGAAACCCCCAAGGCGTGACACCCTGCAGCCGCTGGCGTGGCCCGCGAGGCTACGGGCTCCGCCTGAGCCGTGCCGGCCCCGCCGCGCCCTCACCTGCACTTTCCGCCGCCCGGCCGTGTTCTGCCGGTGATGCGCCGCCATCTTGCATGTTGACACTGTGGCGTCATGTCCGACCGGAAGTGCCGGCCCTTTGCTCGGCCCGCGCGAGGCTTTTATAAGCGAGCGGCAGGGGTGGGCGTGGCCAAGGGGTATCGGCGTCTGGGGGCGTGTCCAGCGTTCCCGCCCTGACGCCGTGCCCGCCATGTTGGCGCCTCATGAGGCACCGCCTCAGCCCGGCCCCAGGGCGGGCCGGGGCTGGCCTCTTCCCGGCCTTGCTGCTCTTGTTCTGTGCCTGTCCGTCTCTTGCTGCCTCTGGCGTGTGTTTGTCCTGGTTTCCTTCGTCTCGAGTCGTGGCGAAAGGTCTATGTTGAAATTAGAAAGGGCCCACTGGAATAAACAAAATCAGCGGTTTCAGCTGTCAGTAATAATCAGATGGTCTTTTATCAGCAGTTTTCTACTTCATTAATAATAGCCGGAGATTTCTCTGTGTGGGATATTCTTGTTGATTAAGAAGTAGGGATGTTGGTTAGAGCTGATAACTCCAGGTTCGTGGGTTTGATCCCCGTATGGGGCATGCTCTTAAAGGTTGAACTCATCATCCTTGTGGATCCCTTCCAACTCAGAATAGTTTGTATATTCTTCTGTGTCTTCTGAGTGAGGAGCTGTATGAAGTTGTGTGCGAGACTCTCTCTTGGCACGCCATTTGTTAGACATTACCTCTTTATGGTAGATCAGTAAAAGTGCTAGTAGTTTATCAATGAAAAAAATCATACTATGTGAGATAAAATGTAAGGGCTTAGGGATGAAACAATGCATTTAGGCATTCCTATTCTTCAATGCTGGCTGCAAGGCTAAGTAGAAGATAAAGATATTTATTACTTCTGCTGATTTAAACTTTGCTTGTTTTGATACAGATCACTCTTTCTAGCAGTGCAGAACGCAGTGGGCTCATCGCAGTTGCAAGTGGAGTGTGTGGTTGTGAAATGAGATCTGCCTTGGCCAAAGTCCTTCCTTAACTGCAGTGTTTCACAAAATCGTGGAATGGTTTGGGTTGGAAAAGACCTTAAAGCTCATCCAGTGCCATCCCCTGCCATCCCAGGTTGCTCTACTATCCCAGGTTGCTCCAAGCCCCGTCCAACCTGACCTTGGACAATTCCAGTGGTCCAGGGTCAGCCACAGCATCTCTGGCACACTGTGCCAGGGTCTCACCATCCTCACAGTGAAGAATTTATTCCTAATAAATGAACTAGAATCCAGTATTTACTCGTTAGATTAAGCAAATTTAAGACAAAGTTATTGCTGCAATAGTAGTTTCTCTCTTTTAATCCAGCAGCAAGAGTTGCAGTTACAGATGCACCACTTTGAGAGAACTACTGCAAAGACCAGGCTCATTGTACATTGTTATGTGAATGTATTTTTGTGGCTTTTACAGCAGATTTTGGACATGATGGAGTCCAAAACTGTGGGTTGTTTTACTTGAATACCTTGCTAATGCAGACGTAGAATATATCTCAGGAGATTTTAGTCACACAAAACATTTAAACTGTATTTTAGATCACCAAGTTTCACATCCCATAAAGCACAGCCTAAATACAGTATTTTCAAACAGTTGCATCTGAGTCATGCCCATAAATTATATATAGCCTACAACACTTTTGGTTTCAAACTGTGTAGAATCTACCATGTCCTTTGGGTATTTTTTTCATGATTATCTGATCTTAAAATGCGTGTTTTTATGTAGCTCTTATCCCAAGTAGAGAACCTATAACAGCTTTTCCTGGAGGATTAGAGAGGCCTTTTTAAATGCAAAACATTTTCTACTTGTATAATTATATCTTTTAAAAATGGAGTTGGGAGTGATGTCCTAAAGCCAATTAGTTCATTTATCCCAAAACAGCATCAACTCCACTGATGTAATTCCTGGAGATGTCTGTTTAGTCCCTAGTTGCAACAGATGGTGATTCCAACCTTCATCTGCAACATATTCTACTGCTTCACTGTTCTCACTGCCAAAAAATCGTTTTCTTGTGCTTCATCTGAATTTCCTGAGATGCAGTCTCAGCCTGTTACTTCTTGGTTCACTCCTCATGGACATGAAGATGAGTTTGTTCCACATTTCTTCTTAACTATTTGTCATGCTGTCATGTTTTCTTCCATCTTCTCTCCACTGGACAAAATCATACTTCTCAGGTTCCAAATCATTCTCACAGCGTATTTCTAAAATCTTTTAATATTTTAATTCTGTGACTGTCAAGCCTTACAAGAGAGAATGCAGCAGCACACAGAGGAAGCTGGGAAATTCCACAGCATTCTAGAAGTTACTGTTATTAAGGAAATACAATCTTTATACTCTTACTTACATTACTTACTCTTCATTACAATGTTTATTCACTCAATGCTTACATTCAGGGCATTTCCATTCTTCCTTCTCTCTATATCTCAACATCCTGGCTTCACTCCTGAGACCTGTTTGGTTCTCCACCACTTCCTTTTTGGCTCAGCAGCAGTTTGCTCACTGCAGCGTTCTCAGAAATTCACAATTTAGCCTAAGATGATCAGATTCTCGTGGAAATTGAAAAATAATCCCTAGACTCATATAAACATCATATTCTTTCTCTTCCAAAACCTAAAGCAAACAGCTGATGTTGTAGACCAGCTCATCTTACCACTTTCCTACTAGGAAATGACACAAACATGATGAAAGGCTGGAAGGTTTCCTGCATAACAAAGAAAATGTTACCTTCCATGTTTTTTTATGTAACATTGCCTTTAGTTCAATAAAACCCAGAAAATTATCACTATTATGGTACTCATATTTTTAGCAGCCCTCAGTAAATGTGATCTTTGTTGGACCAGGCATTCTCCAGAGATCTCTTCTGACCACAATGGTTCTGTGATACAAAGACATCACTGTACATTTTTTTCCCCCGTTAAATTTAATGACCTGACAGGTCTAACAAACACTGTATTATGTACACTAATAGCAGCTGCAGTATACTTAAAGTTCTTTGATGCACACAAAAAAAAAAAAAAAAAAGGAACCCCCATTTTTAAATTGCTTTAGTAGAAATATAATAGCAAATGTAATAGCAAAAATTTAATAGAAATGTAAAAAGCAAATGTTCTCTGCCTATAAACAAAGTCAGTTTCAAATCAAATGTACAAAAGATGCTGCCTGCTTTTAAAGATACAGTATTGTCTTTATTAAATGAGTAATTCTTTGGTGATTATGGATAATGAAGTGATGGTTGGAGTTTATGAATGAAATTAGTATTTCATTTTATCTAAGAATAGCACAAAACTAATATCAGAATTTCACTATCTCTAAGGCAAGACAAGAAATCACTTAAGTGTATGCATGAAAATGACTGTGTTATGAGAAGAAATCATCAGCTTCTTCATGGACTAATGTATAGTGAAATGTAGTCAGGCACTCTGTTCAGTACTTACTTACAGGGAAAACTTCACTTTGCCTCATTCTTTTCCAAACCAGAATCCAATAAATCTTCCTGACAGCATCTGAAGCACTTCAACAGCCACCATTAGCCTGAAGCCAGCACACGACTAAACTGAACAAAACAAACCTCCATTTTATATTTGAAAAATAATAAACAACGAACACATTTCAAATTTGTCTTAGGAGATACCTTAAATCATAATCTTCCCACTGCTGTAACAGAAATGTTCTGTTCACAGAACATTTTTCCACATGCTTCCCAGTGTGAGTAACAATCAGGTTTGCTACGCCCGAATGTACATAAGTCTATGGGACCTGATGAGATACATCCCAAAGCCCTGAGGGATTTGTCTGATGTAGTTGCCAAGCCTCTCTCTCAGGTATTTGAAAAGTCCTGGCAGTCAGGTGAAGTCCCAGGTAACTGGGAAGAGGGAAACATTTCGTACCCATTTTCAAAGAGGGTAGAGAGGAGGCTGCTGGAACTCCACCCCGTCAGTCTTCCCTTTGTGCCTGGGGGGGTCGCAGAACAGATCCTCCTGGAGGCTGTAATGAGGCACACAGAGGACAGGGAGGTGACTCAGGATAGCCAGCATGACTTCACCAAGGGCAAGTCCTGCCTGACCACCCCAGTGGCTTTCTCTGATGGAGCGATCACAGTAGTGGACAACGGAAGGGCTCTGGATGTCATTTCTGTAAAGCCTTTGGCATGGTCCCCCACAACATCCTTCTCTCTGAACTGGACAGAGATGGATTCAGCAGGTGGAGTGTTTGGTGAATAAGGAATTTTTGTGGTTTCACCCCAGCCAACAGCCAAAGCCCCTCAGAGCCACTCGTTCACTCTCTCACCAGCAGGATCAGGGAGAGAATCAGAAGGGTAAAAGCTGGAAAACTCATGGGTTGAGTTAAAGACAGTCTAATAGGGAAAGCAAAAGCCGTGCACACAAGCAAGGAAAACCAAAGCATTAATTCCCTGCTTCCCATGGTTGGGCAGGTATTCAGCCACCTCCAACAGAGAGGGGCCCCATCATGTGCAACAGTGACTTGGGAAGACAAATGCCAACACTCCGAATGTTCCCCTCTTCCTCCTTCCTTCCACTATTTCCCAAGCACAATGTCACATGGTCTGGAGTATCCCTTTGGTCAGTTTGGGTCACCTGTCCTGGCTGTGTCTCCTCCCGTGCACCCCCAGCCTCCTNCCCCACAACATCCTTCTCTCTGAACTGGACAGAGATGGATTCAGCAGGTGGAGTGTTTGGTGAATAAGGAATTTTTGTGGTTTCACCCCAGCCAACAGCCAAAGCCCCTCAGAGCCACTCGTTCACTCTCTCACCAGCAGGATCAGGGAGAGAATCAGAAGGGTAAAAGCTGGAAAACTCATGGGTTGAGTTAAAGACAGTCTAATAGGGAAAGCAAAAGCCGTGCACACAAGCAAGGAAAACCAAAGCATTAATTCCCTGCTTCCCATGGTTGGGCAGGTATTCAGCCACCTCCAACAGAGAGGGGCCCCATCATGTGCAACAGTGACTTGGGAAGACAAATGCCAACACTCCGAATGTTCCCCTCTTCCTCCTTCCTTCCACTATTTCCCAAGCACAATGTCACATGGTCTGGAGTATCCCTTTGGTCAGTTTGGGTCACCTGTCCTGGCTGTGTCTCCTCCCGTGCACCCCCAGCCTCCTTCACCAGTGTGGCAGTAGGAAAAGCAGGCTCTGTGTAAGCCTTGCACAGCAATAACAAAACCATCTCCATATTAGTTTTTTGACAAGTTGCATTCTTGACATGTTGAAGTTTAGTCTTTAATCGTACAGGGAGGTACAGTAAGAAATAGGTGTGAAACCAAATGTCTCAGCCTTTGCTAGGGCTCTTGATATTTCTCATTTCATGGTTGTGTTTGGAGGCCCATGGAATAAAAAGTGAGACTTCATAAACTGTGTTAACGAGACTGCATCAGAAATGCTGGAAATCTTTCAGAGATTGTAACAGCAGTGTTTTGCTCTTAGCATCTGACTCTGGAGAAATGTAAAATGCTTCAAAAATACTAACACTGTTTTTCAGAACACTAAGAAGCAGATGGAATAACTTGAACTTCAGGCACTGAAATCATTTTCAGACTTCTTCAGTGTACATTAGGTCATTAGGCAGAAAGCTACTTTGTGTAACAATCCGTTTAATGTGTACTTACCATAAAAGCTATTTCCTGTTGTTCTGTAAAGTCAATTAGCTATTTACCAAATCCCAAATTTCATGTCTGTCAATTTCTTATTTCATTGTGCAGCATGAAAAAAGGGAAATGGCAATCATGCAAATTATTGTCTTGATAAATACAGCATGTCCTTTACACTCTTAGCTTCTTTTCTAAGAGAGATTGAATTGCACATTTTGTTTATGTCACAGATAATTTGCCAAAGCCCGTCATTTTTTCTGGACTCATGCCTTTGGAGATTTTGTATGTTACTTTCTCTGTTTATTGTTTTGGGTTTACTAAATATGTAATATTTAGTTATTCTGTGTTCCAAGTGTAACAAAGCAGATGTATTTCTGTATTTCCCCAACCTTTTTTTTTTTACCCTGATGTCTTCTATGACTTTTGTTCTTGTTCCAATGTTATGGTATTTTATAA
>WAAG01047387.1:0-13095 GCA_013390105.1 Tichodroma muraria | reverse complement strand
TCTAGTTCAGTCCATCTTCATTTCTTCAGTCTCTTTAAGCTCCAAAATAAAGATGATCCTAACAACACTTTCTACATTTCAACATGAAGACAATCTAGGAGAAATGAAAATTTTAAGCAGATCCATGAGGGATGTCTACAGTTGGAGGAAGTGATTTGGGTAGTCATAGAGGTGTGGCTGGTGCAACCTGTTTTCCATTTTAACTCACTTTTCCACACTCTGTAGTCATGCTTCAGGGGAATCATATTTCATAACGAAAAGCTGAACACTATAAAAGTGTGATTGCATCATGATCTGTCTTGAAACCTATATTTTTTCTTTTCGTGAATGAAAGCACTTTCCTTCCAGAGTGGAAAGGCATGAATGTAGGCAAGCTGATTACTCACAGCTGTAAAATCTCTCACATGCATAACATTCATAAGCATGAAGGCCTGACTGCAGTCAGCATGTGGCCTCAGTCCTTGTAGGTGTGTACAAGTCAGCCGGGGCAGGGATAGTGCTTTTTCCAAGGCAGCCCAGCGATGAGCGCAGGGTGCAAAACCTGCTCAAGCAGTGGTGCAAGGCTTTGGGTGGCCAGCCCTTACTGGGTAATGGCTCCCATGTCTATGCTGTTTTCTATACTTTCTCTTAAGCCAGCTTATCTCCCCAGCTGGTACCCATTTTTTTTATTTGCACTGTAATCCTGACTCTAACTGGTACAGCTATATTTTCTAAGGTTTTGTTAAAAGATATATTTGAGAAGTACTTTGGTCCAAACAATGCACAAGTAAGAAGGAAAAGAGATCGTGACTTCACAGAGCTGTGAAGTGGGGCAGGTCGACAACAGGGGAAAGGGGAAAAAATGGGAGAAGGATACTACTTCATTCCTTTTAACAGCAAATGACAACATTTTTCACCCATTTTCCAGAGGAAGGAAGGAAATTGACAATTTTCACATTATAGGAAGCTTTTAAAATGACATATTTCATCACCAAAGTGACCTTAGAAATCTGAAAAGTAGGAGTAGCAACCTCTGTCTTTGCTGAGGTAGAGGAAGGAGCTGGAAGAGCCTGCCAGGGTTAATGAGGATCAAACAAGCTGTTCAGACAGCTGGATTTTTTGTTGTGTAAAACCACATTAAACCACGTGGACTTTCCTGTCACACTGTGAGCTGGTCAAGGCAACGATGCTTGCTTATGTATTTGTTTATTTATTCAATTTACAAGAGACTTTGGTCAGCACACTCCCTTAGGGCACATATAATAAAAACAGTACATCAATTAAATAGCAATGCTTACAGCATTGACAGACTGCCTAACGAAGGACTTTGAATTCCTTCAGGCCTGTCCCTTTGGGGAATATTCAGCTTGTAGCTCTCGTACATCTGGAAGGTTTGGAGGAAAAAACAAGCTGCCTGAATACATGGCTGTACCTTGAAGCACAATTTGAAGGACAACAGGAGCTTCAGCTGTTGTCTTACAGCTGTAAGAGAAGAAAATCCTTTAGTTTGGAGCCCTACACGAGATAAACCTGAGATTTTTAAAGCTATTTATGTACTACAATCACAACTAGGCCCTAGTGGGTGTTCTTACTCGCCCTGTTTTTTAATTTTAATTTCAAACTTGTTCAGCCTACAAGGGAAAGTCCCACGAGGTACCAGAATGCATCTATCTAACTAAAAATCTGGGCCTTGGTTGAGTATTGCTACAGCATCAACAACCTGGCAGAGGGGCAGCCTCTGAAGTCTCTTTTATTACTCTTTAGTCAAGCACACTAAGAGCTAAAAGTTTATTAAGGGTCTACCATAGAATAAAAATATGTCCTGAAGAGAATAAAGAGCAAACCAAACAAACCTCTTGTACCACTCAGTTAATATCAGCTCCCAGCCACGTGGCATGTCCCACATGTGTCCCTGCTTCCTACCTGCATTCCTCATTTTCTCCATTTTATAGAGTTTGACTGGGCAGTGGCCACGGAAGGATAAACTCAGGATAACTATTCTGTTTTCCCAATGGCAGATTTTTTAGGGTGGTGATGGATCCAGACAAGGTGTCCCATCTTGTCCTTCAGGTCATGCAGACTAAGTGGTCCTGGACAAGAAAAGTTTTCCTTTTCAAACCCTAAATCTCTGCCAGCAGGTCCACAGGAATCCATGGAGAAGCCATAGTCTGTCTAGATGCATAAAAAGAAGCCGACAGACAAAGTCTGATTAAACCTGACTCTAGACTTTTCTTCTCAGGTATCTTTAGTCATAAAGCCACCATTATCCTAAGTGTTAGTGATTTGGTATGCCTGATTTTTAGCATTTCCAACATGAAATACCCCTGAGGTTGGCTTTCAAAAGCAGATGTTCACTCTGATTTACAAGCAAAATACAGATGTTCTGCACTGTCAGAGTCAGACGAACCTGTAGACACACCAACAAAATAAGGTCAAAGGAATTTTGGTCCAGGCACCCTAAAATCATGGGCTACTTCTGCACCAGGTGACATTAGCTCAGCTTATTTTCTGCACCTGTAAATCTTGACAGGTGATGTTTAATTGCTGAAAGGGTGTTTGCAAAGATCAATTAGCTAATGCCTATAAAGTGCCCTTCAGACACCTAGCACAACCACTGCTGGGGCATAGCACTCTCCTTCCTTGCCATGATCAGTGGGAGCACTGTTGCTTTAAAAAGGGAGCTTGTCCAAGCTCTCCTCCTCCACTGGATCTAAGATGGATGCTCCTGCTGCAGCACAGCCTGTGAGCAGACTTTGCCCAGCCTGCTTTTTTTGTTTTTCCTGGAAGCTTGCTCCAGACAAGTCAGCTGCACTGCAGACTGAGCAGAAGCAGGAGGGCAGCTCTCCCGAGGTAAGCTACCACTGCCCTGAAGCTGCTCATTCCCACACCTGGATGGGGCAGCACCAAGGATGCTGCCATCCTGAGAATTATGGTCCTCTCCGTTTATCTCTCTGGCTGACTCACAACAGCTCTCAGCCAGGCAAGAGTCAAACAGCTCTGGGCCCAGGCTGTCTTGCACTCCTTTCCTGGCTGACTGGCATGAATTTAGTTACGAGGAGGACAGGGAGGCTTCTGTTGTACAACCAAAACTGAGCTTGTGGAGGCACTCCTGAATGACATGGGAGCTGCCTGTGGCACCACGGTCTTGGGACCATGCTGTGCCTGGCAGCAGCCCCTTCAGCCTGTGCTGGGTGAGGAGATGGTCTTCAGTCACCACAGAGAGCTGGGGGCTGGCTCAGGAGGGTTCTGCAGGCTCTCGTAGGCCTGCAGTCACTGGGAGCAGTTTAAGCTCTGTTGGCTCCTTTCCCTCAGAAACGCATTGATTTTTCACTAAGCTCCTCATCTTTGAAGCATTAAAAATGTCATCTGTAGAGGACTGCACACTGGACCCTCCAGTAACTTTCTTAAGTTTGTCTTTATTTCACTTTATTATTCCCATGGATTCTTTGGAGGACACATTTCCTCTGTATAGCATCATTTTAGGAAGGTCTTTCCTTTCCCCTTCCCCAGGGTGGTAGAGCATTGGTGATAGGAGACATTCCCAACCAATACAGAGATGGAGGTGTGCTTTTCCTTAATGTCTTCCATTTACAGAACTGTTCCCTTTGGCCAACAGAGACAGACCCTGCTTGTACCCCCTAGCCCCAGGGACAGAGGGTAGTGCTGTCAGGGTGAAAAGCCCCTGCCTTGGCTTTGAAAGGCATTCTAGAAAGACAAAGGCGCTGTAAAGGGCCAGTGGTCAGTGCTGACCGGGAAGGATTGCTGTCACTAGCCCTGTGCTTCTCCCTGGACGTGCCCCAGGAAAGAGGGTCAAGCCAGAACTGTGAGCAGCAAGGGAACTTTGTAACTGAGAGTGCCTGGTCCAGAAGCTCCCATGAATGAGAGAATTCCCAGGCAACCCAGAATTAAACTTGCTTCTCCTCCATCTGTTTTTTTGTGAGCCCCAAGGCTTTGCAGCTCATATTTAAAGCCATGGTGATGGGCATCAGCCCATGGTAGCAGAGAGAAGCTGCTGTCTGTGCCACACACAAAAACAACTTCTGGCTTTCTCTGGGTAACCTTTTCCCACTGTGAAAAACTGGTCAGGTTATAGGGAATAATCCACAGGAACTGTTGAGAGAAGAAAAAGCCTTTCAGAAATGCTTTTCTTCAGCCAGGTGGGACCTCTGTGTGGGTTGGAGTCAAGGGTACCTGTCTCTCCAAAAAGACAATGGTGGGCATTGATATTTTTTTGACTTGTTGACAGTGGTTGTTTCCCAGATGTGGGGTGGATATTTAATAGAGGGGTCTGCAGCCTCTGTTCCCCTAATTACACCTAAGGGGATCCTGTGTGTTTGTTGTGTTCAGAGGCAAGATCCATAGTCTGTCCTTATCATGGTGAGCTTAGAAATGCTAGCAAACAGCCAAAGTAGATGTTGTCATACAGATGTTTTTGCTACAATTTTGATGGAAAACTTGATGTGGAATTTAGCTGTGACCACAGTAACATTTCTTATTTGTGAGTTTTTCTTGGGTTTGGGTTGTTGCTTTTTTTTCATGGAATGATAATTTCATAGCTGAAAAATCATTAAATGCTAAAAGCTGTGATGATAGTGGCATTTGCCAGGAATGAGAACAGAATTTCTTCTTACAAGAATCTGAAGGAAATCACTGACAATCTTCCTGACTGCTGAGAAAATGCTCACTTTTCAATGGCAACTAGGAAGACGGATACATTTGGGTTTTTTACCATTTTTTCTATGTATATTAAAAAAAAAAAAAATCAAACATCTGGTAGTCAGAGCTTCCTTCTCTATATGTCAGGGAGAATTTCTGAGGAAAATTTCACAGAGGAACCTGAAGGTTTTCTCCTGCTTCTAGCAGATTTGGTGGCAGCCTGTGTTCAACTCTAGCATGAATTGTGTGTCTGCTTCTCCCAGCCAGGGTGCCTACACCCTTAGCCAGAGCAAATCTTGACTACAATAAGGAGCAAGTAATGTAAGACTTTACAACATAGGACTTAGATTTAGGCCTGGTCCACTTATTTATTTATTTATGCCTGCAATTATAGCTCAGTTGAGTGATATCTTACAATCAGAAAAATTTTTCTTTCAAAATGCTAGTAATACGGAAAATTCACTTCTCCAAAGTGTCAAATAACCTGACCTTCTCATGAATTCTGATGTATCATCGGTTTTATTTTTACTTCTGCTCACATCAAGCACTTTTCCTTTATGCTTATTATTTCTCTCTAAATAGTAGTACCATATGACATAAGATATAAAGGCTGAGTTCTGCTTCCTTTCTGAGGGTGCCAGCAGCAGTCTGAAAGTCTCAGTACAAGAGATGGTCATAGAGGCACTGGTTTCTCACTAAAGCCAGTTATGGGAACCACATTTGAAAATTAATCCAGGGCTTTACAACATGCTTCCAGGAAATGGTCAAGGTAATAGTAAAGGTTTTTTACTTGTGGGGATTTTTGAGGGTTATTCATTTGGTTTTGATTTTATGATTTTTTTTTTTTCTGTCTCCTAACTTTTATTTAGATCATGAAAGGATTTCACACATGACTCTTAGAAGACAGATTCTTTACTTGCCCTCAGCTGGGTATAGTCCCTATCAACTTCCCATCTATGTGCGCCATTACTGATCACCAACATTTTAATTCTGTGAGATCCAAAGGCAGTGAGGTCTAAGTAGTGCATGTACCCCCTCAGAAACCAGAGATACATTTCTTGAAAGTAGATTTCCCCTTTGAAACTCTTTTTGGCACTGTGACACCCTGTGCTCCAGATAGTCTAAATCCCAGGAAGAATTGCTTCCAAGTGCTTTTTTATTGGAGTCCATACCCTGAGCACACCAGAAATTGTCAGAGGAATGGCATGTGTAAAGCTCAACATAAATAAATGGCCTGAAAGCAATAAAATGAAGTACAGATATTAAGTGTTGCATGTAGTGAGGGATATCCAATTGCACGAATACCAAATGTGTATTGATTAGCCAGGAAGCAGGGAAAGGTGGAATGGTGTAGAAATGAATCCCAGAGTGAGTCTCAGTGAAAAATGAAAGGCTGTTGCAAAGCTAATGTAAAATCTTTGGACTATATTTAGAGAATTACTGTAAGCGAGAGATGGGGGGAATTCTGCAGGGCAGTATTACCATTTGAATGCACACTTTGAGAGGGATGGGGAGATTTTAGAGAAAAACACCAAGGACATTAAGGGGTTTATGGTATATGAGCTATGATGAAGTTTGAAAGAATTAAGTAGAACAAGTTGGTATAATCAATGATCATCTTCAAATATATAGAAGCTGTTTTTATAAGAATGACTGAGATCTATTAGGCTACAACTTTTCATAATGGAAAAAAGACCAGTTAGAGAGGATGCACAACTCATTTATGAAGTCATTTATGAAGTCAAGTGATATGGAGAGGATGAATAGAAGTTAAGTGTTCCTTGTTCCTTCCATTGCAGCAATTCGTGAAGGCTGGTAAAGATATCAGGGCCACGATTCAGAATAAACAAAAAAGATAGAATTGGAAGGCCAGAAAAGCTTCTCTTCAATGGATGTTATGGAAGTAGAATGGACTCAGGGAGAGGCAGGAAAAAAAATGGAAAATTCCTATCAATTCCTACAGCTTCTTACTGAGGGAGTCTTGCTTGCACACAGGACGTGTGTGCAGAGCTGGTGACCACAAGGAGAGGACTGTGGCCAGGCTGATGCCTCCACTCAATGCATAAAGCAGAGATGTGTGTGGTGCAATAACTTCAGTACACACTGACAAGCAGAGCTGGCCAGTTTAGTACTAGCAACAGGGTATCAACACAAAATTCCATGTAGGCTAACCCCTCTTTTGTCCCAGCAGCCTGGGGAAATACTGCAGCTCCTAGTCCTTGGTGAGTTCTAGCATGTGGCCAAAACAATCATTTCAAGCTCTTTTAGATGCATGTGTATTACACTGTGAACACTTGAAGGAATCACTAGGTCTACATAATGACATTAAAGTAAGGCATATCTTTTCTGAATATTCTGTGTGTATGTTTCCACTCTGTGGTAGCAGGATCAGGCCTTTATTTCTCTTTAATTTGTCACAGAAAACCTTAAAATGCTAATACAAGATATAAATAGGAATCTTCAGATAAGTGGAGCTGTTTTGTATCTGTTGAGGACTGGCAGCAATATGCTTGCTTTTTTCATTCAAGCTGATATTTAATTAGAGTTTTTTTTCTCCCCTCTCTCATATTTTTGTTTTAAATTTATACCTGGCTGGAGAAGTTACTTGAAAAAATTATATGCAGTTGGTGACTTTGTAGATGATTTAACAGATCAAAATTATTTTCATAAATAATTCAGACAGTTTTTTACTAGTAACAAATGTAGAACTATGCTGGGAATGTGGCACTTTAGAATGTGTAAACACTTATGAACATGAGTACTTTCTGTAAGAGTGTTCCCATTAACTTAAAAATCACAGTTATAGGACAGCATACTTAGAGATATGGGCATTTAATTGGAAGGCATTAATTCCATCTTCAGGGGGAGAGATTGAGTTATATGTTTTCCAAGCTGTCTACCACACCTGAATTCTTGATGCATAGGTTTTTTCCAGAGTGTCCAATGTACCCTCTGCCTCTTTTCCTCCATGCTCAGATTGCAAGGTGCTTGAGGAGAACCTTCTACCTCCACGTCCCTGTCATCTCTAGGTGAAGCAAACCAGCAGGGTCTGCTGTTGGCAGGAGACAACTGGCGACTCGTCCCTGTCTCCACATACAGTGATTTGTGAAAATGAAATCAGTTGTCACGAGCCACTGTGTGAGTTGGAGCAGCTGCTGCTCATGACAGTGGAATAGGTGGGACCCAGCAGTCCCACTGACATCTCACAGATATGGCAAATCTGTCTCTACACAGCTGTCCCTCCCTACAGTTCTCTGTTCTGTCTCCACCCCAGTGGCCCTATTCATCTCCCCCTCATGGCAGGACCAGCCCCAGAACTTATCTGCTCCTTGAGCCTTTGGATACGCAGAAAAAACTTGCCTTATCCCTGTTTCTAGAGGTGTGCCTGAAAGTTCAGTCTCGTATTACCCCTTGAGACCAAAGTCAAACACATTCTGCATGAGTTCTGCATGAGGTGAAGCAAGATCACAAATTAGCAGCTCTTGAGCTGGTATCAGGTGACTGTGGGGTCTTTCCTGAGTGGACTTCAGTGGTCCGTGCTCAAGGCCCTGAAGGCGGGGCCATATCCCGGGCTGCACCAAGGGAAGTGTGACCGGCAGGTCGAGGAAGGTGATTCTCCCCAGCTCCTCCACTATGGTGAGACTGCCCCTGGAGTGCTGCATGCAGCTCTGGGATTCCCAGTGAAGGAAAGGTGTGGACCTATTGGAGCAAGCGCAAAGTGATTCATTTCAGAGGGCTGGGATGCCTCGCCTATGAGGAAAGGCTGAGAGTTTGGCTTGCTCAGCCTGGAGTAGAGACGGCTCTGTGGAGAACTTACTGCTGCTTTTCAATACTTAAAGAGGCCTTTATGTATGAAATATGGGAACAGAAATCTTCCCAGGTCCTGTTGTGATAGATTGAGGGGTAATGATTTGAAACTAAAGGAGACTATATTTAGACTAGATATAAGGAGTTTGTTTTTTTTCCCCGCAATGAGTATGGTGAAACACGGGCACAGGTTTCCCAGAGAGGTGGTGGATATCCCATCCTTGGAAACATCCAGGGCCAGGTTGCAGGTTGGACATGGCTTTGAGCAACTTGATCTAGTTGAAAATCTCCCTGTTGTTGAAGGAGAGTTGAACTACATGGCCTTTAAAAGTTGCTTCCAACCCAAAGCATTCTATGGTTACTGTTCCAAAGGGAGATGGATTTTCAGGCAAACTAAGCCCAGGTTTCTGATACTCACCAACAGATAAAAATCAGCAAAATGAAGCCTTGACATCCCATTGTATACCCCAAAATGACCAGCTCACAGAAAGTGTAGACACAGCTGAGTTCCTTGAAACACACGAAGTGGAGCCACTCCAAAGACAGAACAGCTGTAAAAACTTTGGTTTAGACTAGAGGTGTGAGACTTTTGTTCTTAAGGAACATGTGAGACAGTTGTGTGCAATCATTTCGATTTTGATGGGGGATCTTTCAAGTTTGCTTTATATTTATATTCTCTGGTTCCCTTTGAATGTGCTGCCTGTGGTGCAACAAGCCTTTTTTGCTTTTTCTTTTATCTAATTCTCTGAGAAGACAACTTCTCTTTAATCACTGAGCCAGGTTTAGTTTTTAAGAGGCTTGATTAGTATTCAGGGACTTCAGAGAACAGCAGCAAAGAAGATGGTTTTGAATTCTAACATAAGATTAGAAGCAAGTTAATAATCATATACCTTGGCCAAGGGTTTATAGTTCATCATCATCTTCTCATATCTAATATCGTAATGGTTAGTGGAATTTTTAATGGTATAGCAATGGAAGAAAAAAGTTGAGTAGTGAACTCAGGGAAGGGGAATGCATAAATCTATACCATAGTAACAAAACTTAAGCAATCTTCTCAACAGAAACATGAGACAATTAAGAAATCCTAAAATTATGCATCCTAAGATAGTAAAAGGTGAATACCTAAAAATTCTTTGTGGCTCTCCATGTCTTTACTTTTTTGTTATTATTATCTTTTTAATTTTACTTATATTGATTTTCTTGTTTCTCACATGAAATGTCAGGTGTAAAGCTAAGCATTGCTATTTGAAATAGCTCCTGTACAGGAGGAGATATATGCACATTAAGTGAGGAAATACCATGCAAACATGATTATAATACTTCCTGAAATGCAACTCAGTTGCTCCAAGTTAATTCATCCATTTCCACAAAATGGTGCATTGTGAAAGGCAGACAGACATCTTTGGAAAACCTGGAGCTGAAAGGTTGGCAGCTTCCAGAGGGGCTGGTAGAGTAGGAGAGGTCTTATCAGGCTGTGGCTGTGAGCAAGTGGCTGGATCAATGCACTCAAGCCCAAAGAAGGCTGGAGGGCTCAAAACACTGATCTGTGGACTCTTCTTAGAGTAACACCCACAATTTGTGATCTTCTGCATATCCCATTAGCACAGTAGTGTGGACATAGATTTTCCAAGAATCCTTGCTCCTGCAGTGTGACTGTGATTTAAATGCCTTTTCTGGCAAGTGGCAAAAACTTGTGTGCGTGATACGTGCTGTTGTAAAAAAAGAAAAGATAGAGAAGGGTCTCTGAGCTAATGTTTTCTTATGGCATTTTTCTATATGTGATTGTCACTTAATGGAAATAAATGTCTTGGTCAATTGCAACATGAGTTATTATTCAAATCTGTCACTGGAAGAAATCTTCCTTTTCTGAGATTTTCCCAAATGACTGTGTGTCAGGTAACTGTTTTTCACTTGAAAGCAACGATTAGCTGAAGTGTGAAGGGATGAATTTCGTGCCTTGCAAAATACTTGGGTGTTTGCTGTTTGGTGCATCTTAACGCTGAAATGAAATCACAGGTGAAACCTGTTCTGGTTGAAAATCTGCAATAGTGGCAGGAGCTGGGGAAGAAATGGGAATTTTAATGAACAGATGTGTCCACCCTTTTGAAAGCATGAGCCAGCTGAAGGCAGTAAGATCCAAACGGTCCAAGAGGCTAACTGGCTGATTTCTTTCCCTTTGAAATTGGAATTTGGAAATAAATGCAGGTGATTTTAATTAGGCCATATGCATATTATTCAGAAATCACATATGTGTGATTGAGTTCAGATTTCAATCAGGACATCATGTTTAAAACATTGAAAAGTACAGATGTGATGCATTCTTGTCTTAGAAATGCTAATGGCTGGTACAGATTGGGAATTACTGATCACTGAAATCTCTAAGATGGGTGGCTATTAGAAGGGCCAAAATAGTTTAATAACACAGTTTTCTGGCATTTTATAGTAGTGTCTCCTAAAAATATTGCCATGCCACCCCCATCCCAAATTAATGCTTCTAAGGCCAGTGATGTAGTGTGCTCACACCTTAAGGTAGCTCTGTGATTCATGTTTTAATGATAGTGGCTGCTGGCTGTAACTATGGAATGTATTGTCATGGAAACTACGCTTTTCTATATTTACACCAGTGCTGGTTATGCGAGAGACAGTGCTTGAAAGAAAAATCTGTATAATATATAGCTTAATAACAAGACAGGCAAGCTAGGAATAAACAGATCAAAGATTCAGCAATGTTACACCTGCTGTTTGTCACCACAGTACTTTTCTAAACAGGCTCAGTCACTGTTCGGAGAAGTGATGCTGCGATGTCACTTTTGGCTCCTGGGTCACACAAACTTAGGTTGTTGAACAGCTGACTGAAGGGCATCCATGCACTGAACTCCCATGGCACAGGGGCTTACGTCCAGGCTGGTCGGGAGAAAAGTGTGAGCTGAGTGAATTGAGGACAATGGTGTGTAAGAGCTTGTTATTTGCAAAAAAGAAATCTTCAGAAATGGAACTGGGTTTTGACTCTGACTGTAGAGCAGGTCTATCTGCCACTTCCATCTAGAAACTGCTGTAATTTTACTGAGCTTGGGCTCTTGCGAGTGCTAAGCTCAAAAATAGAGTGTGAGAAACAATCAGAAAACATTATTCCAAGCTGAAATTTAACTGCACACTAAAAGTGGATAAAAATAAAGTTATTGTGTGGTGCAAGAGTAGGAACAAAGATGTTTAAGAAATTGGTTCTTTTATGGCTTTGAACTTTGCAAAGCAAGGGTAAATTATACTGAAGAAATTCTACCCTAAAGTACAGATATATGCATACATGCAACGCACACACGCATATATCTATACTTATATAAACACAAAATCTTAGTAAAGGAGGTTGCCTAAGTTAGGGTCTGCAATCTCAGGCAGCTTTTTAAAAAGGTCCCGTTCTATTCATCCTCTGTACTGCTTGATCTGGCTTCACACTGGGACCTCCATTTACCGTTTTCTCTGTTCTGTTGTATAACAAATTTCTACTTTGGGTTTATTACAGAAAACTGTTTCAGTTGTGACTTAAGAACTCACTTGCGATTGCCAGGGAGACAAGCTGCTCTCATTTCTTTAGAAAGAGTTTCTAATTTGATGGGCAGAGCTTAGTGAGTCACAGAAAAGCAGGGTCAGGGCACTGTGAAACAACTGCTTGGTTTACTTTGCTATTAGCTGTGAAATCATTAAGGACATCACTTTACTTTCCATATCATGGCCTTTTCATTTTGTATTTATGTCTGCCATGACCAAACCTAAACCTGGAGGATACATTAATCCAACTTTTGATATAAATAATCCTCTTAGAAGCACAGCTAGTGATTTGCTCATGCAAGTGCTTTATTATGCATTTTCAGCTGGTGTTGCTTTAACTGAAGGAGCAGCGACAGCTGTAGCAGAATCCAAACCAGCATTATGCTCCCAAACTTCTTTAATTATTGCTTTTCTGGTTTACAGCAAGATGTTTGCAGGTTGCAGGATAGCAGTAGTACCTGGAGTCGGTAGTGACATTGCCTCCAAAGGAGAGTTTAAAGAGGCTTTTCTTTTTAGCTTCGTGCTGGTGCATTTTCTGTGTAACTTCATATCTTTATTCAGTGTCTCCTGCAATCCTTCAACCTGTCTATTTGTAAATTTGTGCCTGGAGAAAGCTCCCATGTGGCAAGCCAGGATTGGATAAATGTTGCTTGTATTTCTCTTATTACAAACTCCCAGCATCTGTGATTTTCAGCTCTGAGTACAGTTTGTTTCCTGCTGAGAGTCATCTATTTGGGGAAAGCAAAGGTCATCGCTTCTCCGGAGTTGCGACTGATTTGATTCTTTTTCACGGGGAGGCGCTGGGAAGGGAATCCTTACTGGAATGCATATTGATAAAGGCTGAGGATCCTGGCTTCTTAGATAAGTCATTTTTTTCTCTTCTCTTCTCTCCACACTATGACTATGTATTGCAGCAACTCACTGGCTTTTTACCAAATCAGGAGCTGCAGTATTTTTCTTCCGATGGAATAATTTCAGCCCACTTCAGCTAGCATGACAATCTTATGTGATTGTTATGAGTAGGCGTTTACATCCTTTTACATGCTAATACTGCCACACCTGCTAGTCCCCCTCATTTCCATTTCTCTCTCTTTTTTCCTTTTTTTC
>WAAG01047385.1:2793-14654 GCA_013390105.1 Tichodroma muraria | reverse complement strand
CCTTTTTTTCTTAAGCAGCTACAAGCCAGTATTTTTTTAATGTAATATAGTAAAACAACGATACTTTTGGCAAGTTTCCTTTTCAGTATATTGTGTTCTACTTTGAAAAGGAGGTATTTTTGTCATTATCAAAGGGTTGTTTCTTCATTATGCACTTTAAATGTTGCAGTTGTACATCACTTTAAATAGTGAGCAGCATATTCTGTAGTATCTGTGAAATTATTTATTCAATGGTCATCTTTGTATTGACAGTTCTAAGCAGTTTGCAATACTCTTGAAACTGTTGGTATTTAAAATGTAGAATCTTCTACCTTCATAATAGCTTTTCCTCACACACTTTTGGCATGAAACACTTAGAACGTCAGCATATTCTTTCTGCTGTCCTGTGTTGACATTTGTAACTTGTCCAGAAAACATGCACTGTTTTCCTTTTAGTGGACTTTAAATAGCAATCAAGCATATGCAGAAGATAAACTGTACATCAAGAAACTCTGACCTTGGTCCATCATGCTGAATAAAAATACAAGTTCTGCTTCACTACTCAGAGAAGCTTAAACAACTTTCACTGTTTTATGAACATCCCTTGAATTAACTTCAATATGTTTTGAGGGTGTTGCCTGTTCCATCCAAAAATATTGAGGAACTTTTTGTGTGACTAAAGGCTGTAACTGATGGTAAAATATCTATTGCGTGTATTTATTTTGAAACCTAGAGCAGAAACATAAAGAAGTATCCCAAGGTCTACTAAAGTCTGTACAGGTTGCTGATGAGAAATTTTCTTTGTAAAATTATTCATTAGTCAACTTGTACTTTCTGAACAAAAATTTTTACGTTGCGTGAGTGATATAGTAAATCACTCTGACAAGTCACTTTATTGAAGTCAAATTAGAGATTTATAAATGAATAATCCTTATTTAACATGGAGCTTTACTTGCCTCGTGAAAAGTTAAGAAAAAAAAATCTGTTCAGCTATTTTGTTATTGAAACACAAATGACACTTAGCTGGCATTGTGGTGGGTTTATCCATAATTGTGTTATAAAACAAGAGTTTCTATATGCTTAAGAAAGTGAGTGTACAAGGACTTGTATATCAGAAATTTAATGAGAATGATTATTAATTATTAACAGCTCAAGAGTGAAAAATTAGATTTCACCAGTGGGAATCTCGTAGATAGGAAAAGCTGTATTCACTAAAAAGGAGATGTTTTCTGCTTACATTCCTTCAAATAAAAAAATGAAAACCAACAGATAGACTTTCTTGCTGATATTCTATCTTGCTGATAGACTTTCTACAGGGATGTGTGAACTCCAGTCTTTCTGTCCAGCATTCTCTGTCAAAAACTTTGGCCACTGTGGATGTATTTGACTGTTTTGAGAAAGCACAAAATCAGTAGATTCACACCTGTTAAAAACCTAGGTTTCTAGGTCTTAGTTTTTTTAAGGTAGCATAGAGAAGTGCACCTGGAATCTAAATTTTATATGATGTATCTGAATGAAAAAATAAGCCATGTCTGTTTCGTGTGATTTATGTAGAAAGACTTGCGAGACATTGTTGGACCTCTGTAGCACAAAAGTATACATTTCCTAAGACAATGTAAAAGCCTGTCAGAATTCAATAACAAAGATGAACTATGAAACTTCATAAATATTCCCTTTATGCTAAATTAACATCTTTCTTATATAATTCCACCTTATTTTGTTGCCATTCCTTGTTGTCTCTGTGCATGCATTCTGTCTTCTCACATGCATTTTTCTAGCATGACACTCATGGGTTGTATAGCAATTTGTGCTTTAGCTGATACTTCCAAGCAGGAGGAGAATTGCTTTATCAGTTGATGATTGATTTTCTGATGTAAATTTTAATCCTGCTGTTAAAAGAATGGAGAAGTGGAGCTACGTGTTAAATTGTGGGGATGATGCTTCAATGGATCACTGCGGATAGTTAAAGAAGAGAATATTCTAGTCAGGTAGGAGAGATTGAGAAAATTGCAATCACAAAACTGAATTAATTTAGATGAATTCTGATAGCTGTGCTGCTTTCTGTAATTTTTCTTAAGACAGAAGATAAATTTCAACAAGGCTCCTGGAAGAAATGTAGCAGAACCAGGATTCAAACCTGGTGTCACAGAACTACCCAGACCATACATGGAAGAAATGGGAATCAAGTTTGGCTCTATGACTGGGCCACTCAGTGCATCTGGTTGTGTTTTGAAAATCATTAGGTGTTTCATATGCCAATTTTTACAAGAAGGGCAAGAAAAACATCGTACGTGCCCACCAGGGGAAATGAGAAGCTGCACCTGCTGACATGCTTGCATTGGAGCATAGGAGTGAAGCCATCCATCCATATGTGCCTGCTGTTTCCTTGCTGTTTCTGTGTTTGACTTTCTCTTCCTCTGTTGGAAAGTATAGAGAAACACTCATAAAAACCCCTCAGTGCAGGTAGTGACTGTGTGAATGTTGGACAGGGGGCACTTCATTTGCCTCTGCCTCCACAAAAGAAAAATCCAGGGAAACACAACTTCTCAGTTGCATGTCTTCCCCTTATTTTGTTCCAAATTTACATGTGTTCCCTTGTGTTGGTTTAAAAAGCAGTGGAAGGTAGCCTATATTGCACAATTTTGGTAACCCTGAATAGTAATTTCAGATCAAAAATCCTCAAAGCAGTTAATAAAATCACTGCAACAGACCTCCCACTGTATCCTGCTGGGGCTCCTGAGAAAAATAATTAATCTCAAGCCTACTTATTTCAACATTGTTCACTCACTGAATAAATGTGTGGGAAAAAAGACCTTCCTGAAATAATTACCTAGTTCACAGATTAGAGTTCTGACTGGGAAAAGTACTTAGCCATCATGGAGATGCCAGGCCATTTTTGTTACCATTTTCCTCATGTAGATTTCCCAAAGTTAATCTCAAATAGCTGATGTCCATGATGAAGCTGTATTATTACTATTGGTATCATTTTAATTTTTGTAGTGATATTTAGGTGTGAAAATAGGATTCCACTTTGCTAAGTGCAAAATAATGAAGAGACTAGCTCTTTCAATACAGGGCATACATCGTAAGTCCAGCAAATTATTGAGCAACTGAGTTCTATTCTGAAAAAAAGAAAAAAAAATTAAGAAAAATTTAAAAGTTATAGAATCATAGAATGGCCCGGGCTGGAAGGGACCTTAAAGATCATCTAGCTCTGCTCCTACTGCCATGGGTACTGCCTACTGAATGGTCACCTTTCAGAAGACCAGATTGCTCAAATCCGCATCCATTCTGTCCTTGAACACTTCCAGGGATGGGGCATCCACAACTTCTGGCAACCTGTTCCCAGTGCTTCATCACCTGCTGGGTAAAGAATTTCTTCCTGATATCTAGTTTAAACTCACCCTCTTTCATTCTGAGGCCATTTTCCCTTGTCCTATCATTATATGCTCATGTAAAATATCCCTCTCCAGCCATTTAGGTACTGAAAGCCTGCAATAAAGTTTCCCTGGAAGCTTCTCTTCTCTGTGCCATGTCCTGATTAAGGCAGCTGGATTTTTTGGTGACTTTTAATAAATTTCTCTGAGGCTTGATTTTTCCCTCATGTAAAGAACAGCAGGTAATTCTAACCTGGTTGGGGAAGCCTGTAAGGAGGCTTAAAATCATGGACTAGGCAGCGGTGTAGCAGAGCAGGTTTAAAACTCAGCAGCAGGGTCCCTGCAGGTGACCAGTGTGGTGTGTGGCAGTGCCCTGCTGGTGGAGGCAGTGCAGGATCCAGCACAGGAGCTCTGGCAGCTGTGGCTCTAAGTGTGCTGGACAGTGTTTGTGTGCTGAGGCACTGACAGGCACCGTGGCTGAGGATAGTTCTAACAGCCTTAGCTGTTCTGAAAACAAATTGGACTACACAATGAAAAACATTTAAATTGGGAATATTTATTTGTAGGCAAGTGAGCTGTGAAAATATAAATCTCTTGACAAACTCTCCCTGCTGTACCGGCATTGATGGTACTCAAGGCAGTTTCTTGCTGTGCTCTTTGCTTTCAGGGAAACCAGAAAATCCCAGGAAATATTCTGTTTCTCTTTAAAGCACAGCACTAATTATCTTGTTACAAGTTTATATCTGACAGGAACAACTTTGTGTTTGCAAATGTTTCATTCCTTTTGTTAAATAAGTTGTAGCTGTAACTCATTTGAAATTAAACAAGAAACTTGTAGCAGCATACTATAAATTAACCGTTAATTCAGAAGAACATTTTTTTGAATGCTGAAATTTCGGAACAATTAACTTAATAATGATTTTTATATTGGTTCCATCCTCAAAACATAAACTGCTTGTTACATCTTCATGTTGTCTATCGATCCATCTTTTATATCTGCTTGTTCCATTCTCCTGCTTACCAATTGCACCCACGAGCCTGAATTTATTGGAACAGTTAAATGACATTTAATGCACTGTAGCTGGGAAGCAGATCTAGTAGACAAACCTATTATTATACTAATGGAGTTTTCTGAATTACATTTCACTAATCTCAGTGTTATCTTCCATGTTACTCTCAAACCCAGTGACAGGTGGGATAGTGTAATATCTTCTGAGCTGTGTACAGTTTTGGTCTGTTTGCTTAATGAGCCCATGGTTTCAGGCATAGTTTTTTGTTATTTCTAAAGAAGCCTAAATGTCTTAAACAGTCATAAGCAAAACAAGCAAGCAGCAAAATTGTTCTGGACGATGAAGGCAGTTTTCCTTTCAGAAATTTTAGGAAGCAGCAGTGCGCTGCCTCAATTTCTGAAAAAAAAATCAGAATAAACTTATTGGAAAAATATTTCTAGAAACATAAACCAGTACTAATATAAATAAGGACAGCTAACCTAATTCCTGTGGAATTATGCAGTTAAAAACTGAATTCTGTCTGTGGATTGAAAGTTAGACCACTTTTGAGAAGCAGGGAAAATCTCACACCAGAGGAACCTGCTCTGTCTTTGCTGAGAAGTAACAAATGCCTTAATGTAATTATTAAATAGAAACATTGAATCTCTGATACTCCTGACTGAAATCACTGATTAGTTTTGACTAGGACTTCACATAAGTTTATAGGTGCTTAAACAAGCCCCAGTCCACCAAATCTTATTCAATTCAGGAAATTCCTCTTATGAAATTCATCTGGCAGTCTCGTTGGAGAACACTTTGTCTCCTGGAGGGTGCAAGGTACAATTCATGCCTTGACAACATTTTCTTGTAGATAAACAAATGCAGAATGACCAACCTTGTTCTGTCCAGTTAATAAGCAAGTAGAAGATGCCAGTCAGCAGAAAATTAGGGAAACCAGTTTCTCTCCAGTTGAGTAACATCTCTCATGTTTGGTGGGCAAGTGAGCAATGAAACAGTTACGTTTGGCTTTTTAGTTAAAGGAAAAGATGATGGCTCACCTTATTCTTTGTACTATTAACAAGAAGACAAATCTCCCTGTGACTAGGGGAGTTTTACCTGTAAACATAGTAAATATAGTATTAGCAGTATTAGCTTTGTTCTTCCTGTTCTAAAGGAAGCAGTCATAGAATCAAGTTCTGCTGCTGAGGCCAAACGTATATGCAGTTAATAAAATCCATTGCAGAGGTGACAAAACCTCCCCTGGGAGCTGAGTTTTCCATGCAATCCTTGTGCTTTTCCTTTGTAACAGAGCTTTTCATTCTTTCGCACTCTGCATTCACAGAAGGGGTTTGAATCCCCCTCCCTTGCATAGCAGTAGGCTCTTGGCTCCTCACTGATGCTGGAATGGGGAGGCTGCTGAACAAAGGAATTCCAAGAGCTTTTCATTTTCATGATCCAGTGGCACAGTTATTCAGCTCCTCTTTTCTTGATGAACTGGGTTTGTCAACAAAAGAGGGGTTATCTCATCAGCCGCAGCCTACGTGGCACTGTCTGCTTACATCCTTTGTCACAGAGCCTGAAAAGAATCTATTAGCAGAGTCAACAGTTGTCTCGTATTGCCAGTGAGTCCTTCAGCAGCCTGTTTGGAGAGGGTGAGGCTGGAGAGTCACCTTCCGTCTGTCCCCTGGGCTTTATTCACGGGGAACATTCTGCAGAGGTGTCAAGAGGAACCACAAGCCTTAGAAAACGGACCGGAGACCTCGCTTGGGACTCATCAATGAGCTGATCGAGACAGCGGAGCTTAATTTGCACCTTTTCGAGAATTGAATAAACTTACCCCATGGATTATGTGCTGTTGTGAAATACGATACACCTGTCCAGGAGTATTTAATCTTTTCGAAAATCTCTGTAGGCTTTACTTCTGCAATTGTTTCCTTCCCTGTCACATACTTTTACTGAAATGACACAGCTACTCTCCCAGTAATAACTCTCCTGAAGGCATTTCACAAGCTCTTTAATATCTGAGGTCTTAGCAAGAATTCTTCTGGACCTTTTAAGGAAGGTCTATTTACTTCTTCTATTTACCCTTTTACTTCTATGGGACACAAAAATGACCAAAGGCGATTTATAGTCATCCTTTGCAAGCATTATAGAAAGCCAGTCTTTGGGTAAACTATCTCAAATTAGCATTACTGTGAGTTTGGTGGATATTAGTAATGTAGTTACCTTTCCCACAATCACCTATACTAATTTAAGTGTATAAACCTACTTTTTCTCCCCTAAAGGACACCTAATTATCATCTATGTGGATATGTTTTAGGTTTCCAGATTCATTTGCTATTACTTTTAATTGAAATATCAAGAAATGATGTTGCAGGAGCATATATCTTTCCTGTGGTTTGTCACAAACAGTCTTGCTTAATTTTGGGAATATTAAGATGTGGTTCTCTGTTTTGTTCTGATTATTTTTTTTTTGTAAGTAAGAAAATTCCTCTGGAACTTACACAAAATTTCAGTGCAGTCCAGTAGTGGAGGTCATCCAAAATCAGAAGATGGAGCGAATGGAGACATTAAATGGCTATCTCAGACCAGTCAAATGGCAGAACAGGTTTAAAAAGGAGGATCCTCTTAGCGTTTATTTTCCACTGTGAATTGCTGCAAATCTCGGCCTCTAGTATTTTTTCCAGCCTAAATTTCTATGCTGTTAGTGCCACTGGGAACTATTGGTGAGTCAAGAAAATCAAAATGGCTTTTCTGTGACATTTAAGATGACTTTTTTTAAAAGGTGTTACACATTGTCTAGGAATCACTATAAACCTCTGTTAGATGAATTATGTGATAGATTTCTGTACCAGGAACTTGGGAGGAGTTTGACCCAAATTATTTCAGTGTAACCTTGGTGATGGAAATCAAAAATATATTTATCTGGGAGAGGACTGAATTATTTGTTAATGGATGGTTTTGTGTAGAGGTTTTATTTTAATTAACAGTTCTCCAGCAGTAAATTTATGTAACTATAAAAGCACAGAGTTCTGCCTTTGATGACAGTACATTTCTTCCACTTGCTGTAGAGCACCTGGTGTGATTTCCCTCCCCAGTTTTTAAGAAAAACTTTCACCAACTTTGTTATCAACAGTCATTGATTTTTGGTGGTTAAGATCTTTAGCATGAGGACATGCTTGATACATTTGGGGACTGAGCTATTCTCATAACCCTAGATTTAAAATGCCTCCCTGGCCTGAGGGAGAGCAAGATGTACACCTCCTAACTGCTGGGCAGATGCTGGAGTCAGCATTCTTCTCTCAGATGAGCACAAAATGTTTATGTTTGTATTTGCATAGAGTGCCACTTATGAATGGTGAGTATGGCAATTTTCCATTGTTACTTGATTAATTGCCTGAGTACCAGGGCTATTCTGAGGACTTTTTAGATAACTCTTATAAATTCCCTGATTGGCATATCAGATAAATTCAGTAATTAAACTGTATGGTGCTATCTGTGCAATCATTTAATTTTATTTGTCCCATTTGCTTATCTGTGTCTCCCTCAAGGCTCTGAGTGTGGATGAGAGAAGTGCTGAGTGTTCAATAAGGTGACATTTATGTGTCTGGCTATGAAGCTTACTGAATTTCCATCCTTTCACTGCCACATTTACTCACTCACCTCAATCACAAACCAGTCCATTGCATTTGAGAAAAAGCAAATGTAATTCACACTCCCAAAGGAGACTCTTTCTGCTATAAATATACCCCTTTCTGCAGTTTACATTGTTTTCCTTTCTGCCCTCATGTTGAAACGATATTTAGATGCTATATTTGAGAAAGCTAGTGATTTTGTCAAGTCTTTCTACCTTTTTATCCCTGACACTTTCAAACATAGACGGGCCAGTCAGTTTATGAAGACACAATTTACTTGACTTACAAATATAAGAAAAGTCATATGACTCATCTTTCATCTTTATTCTGCAGTGCTACCTTCCCAAAGCAAGGGCAGCCTGGAGTGTGCTCTAAAATAATAGGACACGTCTTCATGTAAGCTTCTCCAGTTGATTTGTTAGAAAAGGTATTCTGTTCAAACTTCATGGCCTGTAAAAAGTCCTAATTTATCAAAAAAAAAAGAATTTTTTTTTTTTTTGGTTACTCATTCACATCTGAAAGAGGTCAGGAATATTTTTATAAAGATCGGCCTGAGGAATAAATACTTAAGAGCAAGGCAGGTTAAATTGCCAAGTAACTGAAAAAAACCCTGGAAGCTACAAGGCAGTTGAATGTGAATTGCTATTATTTATATTTTCTTCTTTTATTTGCATTGTTATTTTACACTTCTTGAAACAAATGTTCACATTTAGAAAAAGTTGTTCTGTAGATTTCTGTATCTGGTGTAGATACAAACCTACTTCAAAACTGTTTTGCTTTTGGTTCTATTATCATTTTATTTATTAACTGCTTAACCAGGCTTGCTTCACTGATTTTACCTCTTCTTTATGGTAAGTATTTTTTGCAATTCCAGCTTTGCAAGACCCATGTGCATGACATTACGTCATATCAGTTGCAAGACAGCCGTTGCTTGAACTTGTCTTATGCTGAAGTCCAGGACTATCTTGCTTTTGTTCTATCTGTGGAGTCAATGGGATGCCGAAATAGGTGAACAGCCATCATTTTGGCATAGCTCTACTCTACAAGAAAGTGAAGAAATTGGATGAGAGTTGTGAAAATGTTGGAAACAGCAGTGGAACCACCCTCGTGGGCTGCAGTGTTCCCTCTGTGGCCCCTAAGTGAGACCCTGGTGAAGAACCAAAAGCCACCAGGAGTTGTGTCACTTGTATTAAAGTCCATCAGGAAGAGAGTGTTCAGTGCGTGACCACGCTGCTCAACAGGAGTTTAAAAATGATAGTGACACTGATTTTTGATGGGTAAAGGCATAACTTGGGTAAAGGTTGTGTGAATCTGATCAAAAGTTCAAAGGCTCAGAGAAGATACATGAAAAACCACCTCAATAATAATAGAAGCTCCATAATTTGTGGTGGCTGTGCAGAGGTTTGCTGTTAGCACCTCCCCCAAAACAGGTTATATTTACTTGGGAAAATTAGAGATTTGTGTGGGTGCAACAGAAGAGAAATGCGTGAGACAGCTGTAGCAAAACTGCGTGGATGCACAGTCTGTGGTATAGACCTCCCCAATTAGTCTAAGTGGAAGATTGCAGTGCAAAATAACTTTCAAACTTAGATAAACCGTAGCACTTAGTCTGAGTTAATTTTTGAACTTTCGTAAGTTCGTAAAGTGTATTGTTGGAACTAATTAATATGCTGCTTTTTTTTCATAGTCAAAAGGCCTCAAGTCAGTAGTTTGATAATTAGGTTGTGTTTCGTATTTAGATACAAATTGCAGATAATTAGAAATTCTGAGATGCCAGGCGGGTTAAGTGGGCACCATTATTTGAGCTATTTAGAGCATTTTAGTGGTAGCTGATAGAGTGTAAAGTAAGCTGGACAGAGAGGTTCTTTTCCATTATACATTAAATCTGTAGGCATAAATAGAGTTACTCCAGTTAAAAGAGACTGAAACCCTCCATAAGTTGCTACAAGTAATTGACTACTGCTGACAGCAGCATCTCCTCATGACGAGGTGTGTTAGGCTTTTCAGGAATGAGCCGTCATTTTGGACTTTGTGCCGGAGTAAAAAAGAAAGGCAGTTTTTAACAATGCTACACTGTGTCTAATTGCTTTCCAGAAATCCCAGTTTCTTAGTTTGTACAAGTCTAAATTGAACTGCTTTTATGTTCTGCTGCCTGCTTTCTGTTCCATCTTCCTCTGCTGCCAAAAGGTATTCAGCTCTGCCTGAGGGTTGTGTCAAGAAGTGCTTTAATGCAGTCTGATGTCAAAGATAGGCTATGGGCTGGACATGCTCTGCAGTAACAGTAGCAATGAAGTTACAGAAATTTTAAAACGTAGCAGCAAAAATTTCAAAACAGTTTGCGTGCTGTCTTTTCCAGACAATTTTTTTGTAAATTTGGACACTCATGCCCTGCAAATGAAACATTTTCAGTATCTCGAGTAAAAGAAGTGTTTATAAATGAAAGCAATAGGAATAACCTGGTATTTTGGAGAATGTTGGGAAAGGATTTTTTTGCCAGCAGCTCCAACTACCTAACAACTGTTTCTAGCAATTTTTCCTTAGTGTTACCTCATCTCCAGTGCTTAGAACACACACATTTTTCGGAAAGAGCTATGTTACAAGTCACTATAAGGAGGGGAAAGGATAACAAATTCTCATTTGTTGAGGCACATGGTATTTTTACCATTTTTGAGGAGAAATGAGAACTGATGCTGAGATGTTCTGAAAACAGTAACCTGCTGAGGAAAGGGAGACCTCCAGCCATTGGGATATCATGATAGAGAAGAAAAGAAAAATTGTTTCCAGTATCAAATAGTACAATATTTAGAAACAGGTCCCCTTTGGGTAGTTTTTTAATTTAAATCGCTGCATGGGAACCTTTCCTCGCTAGGGAAATATATCATATGTAGACTGTGCTTGAGCAGAATACATTCCTCCTAGGATTTTTCTGGTGAAAGTAATGAAGAGAAGTTCTTACTGGCTAGTGACAAGTATGAGACAAAGGGAATGAAAAAGTTCTGGTCCTAATTTGAGTACCTTTTACACTTGTAGTGGTCACTTAAAAGAAAAGTGTCATTTGAGCCTAGATTAAAAGACTTGTGTGATTTGTATACTCAGGGTCTAGTATATGGATTGTGCTATCATTGAATGGATCAGGTTGGAAGGGACCACAGTGAGTCATCTGGTCCAGTCTCATCCCAGAACACATGGCACAGGATTGCATCAAGGCAGTTCTTGAATATCTCCACTGAGGGACACTCCACAACCTCTCTGGGCAATCTGTTCCAGTGCTCAGTCATCTGCAAGGTACAAAATTCTTCCTCATGTTCAGGTGGAGCTTTCCGTTCTGCCCATTGCCCCTTCTGTTATTGGTTGGCACCACCAAAAAGAGCCTGGCTCCAGCCTCTTGACATCCACTCTTAGATATTTATGCAGACTAATGAGGTGCCCTCTCAGTCACCTCTTTTGGAAGCTGAATAGGCCCAGCCCCTTCAGCCTTTCCTTGCAAGAGAGATTCTCCACACCCTTGACAAACTCAGTAGCTCTCTGCGGGACCCACTCCAGGAGCTCCATGTCTCTCTTGTCCTGAGGAGCCCAGAACTGCACGCAGCACTCCAGACATGGCCTCACCAGGGCTGAGGAGAGGGGCAGGATCTCTTCCCTGCTGGCAATGCCCTTCCTAATGCAGCCCAGGACACCATTGGCCTTCTTGGCCACAAGGACACACTGCTGGCTCATGGACAGATGTTGTCCACCAGGACCCCCAGGTCCCTCTCTGCAGCAGTGCTACTTTTATCTTGTAGCAGGTGTGTACTGGTTGACGTCACACTTGAAAGATACTGAGATGAACTGTTAACTTTCTTAACTGGTTTTGTTTAACTGTGAGTACAATACCCCCCCCC
>WAAG01047379.1:0-10618 GCA_013390105.1 Tichodroma muraria | reverse complement strand
GCTCTGGTGAAAAGGGCACAGACACAATCACAGAGAGGGATGCTTCTTTTGGGGTCTGGGGAGAAAGAAGAGTTGTTGATTGTGAATATGAATCTCAAAATGCTGTGCTGAGCAGTCTTCTGGCATGAGCTCATATGTCCCAGCTGAACATTAAATTCTCCAGGATCAACCAAGTAGCAGCAGTCAACCCCAGTGAGCACTCTCTGTTAAACAGAATGTACAATAAATTATGTTCATGGTTTGACTAGTAGTTCATGCACAATTAATAATAACTGATCTCCAGTTATTACATTGTCTGAGTGAGTGACAAGCACAAATAGAACAATGGACACCTCGTAGGACTATGTTCTCCAGCTGTAGGACATTGTCCAACTGTGCACACCTCCATGTGCATTCCTTGGCAGGAAGAGCTCCATTAGCTCACCTCACACCTGCAAGAGAGTTCTGGCAGGGTGGAACCCTGAATTTAATTGCTGTAAATTGATTTGTGATGTTTGCCAATGACTGTCATAAATGCCTTTTCTCTGCCACTAAACACGGCCTTCCCAAGAAAATTTTGTAAAGGGAGTAGAGCTGTATGAAGTAGAGCTGTAAGCAAACTATAATGTTTCAGAATGCTTGATCTGTTCATTAAGGATGTTCTTGCTTTACCATTCTGTAAATTGATTTGCACTTGAGCTTCCAGTCAAGGCTGGTCACTCATTAATCCTATTTCAGATGCACAAATGAGTATCTGGCTTATGTCCTGTAGCCTCATTCTTCATATTTTATGCTTATTTGTCTACAAGACACACATGGAGAAGAACAGAGATTGAGCTCCAAAACTACAGCAATCCCATCTATTTTATTCACATAAATGACTGAAAGAGCTTTGCAAACAAGACAAATATTCTCCTGAGGATGGGAAATGGAAACAAAACCAGTTTGCACTAGAATCCAAGCTCATGGGTACAAAGGCAGCAGCCCTATTAACCAGACCTTGCTGCCTATATTAATGTGGGGCAGATAGAAGACAACCCATCTTGGATCACACTAAGGTGTCCATCTGAGCTCCAGGCACAATCTGCAGTGCTTCAGACCCTGCCAGCACAATTCAGACAGAGAACCTGCATCCAGGGAAGCCATGCTGGCACAAAGAAAGTTATAGTCATGGACACACTCCCTATAACTAAGCCTTGTTCCATCCTGTAAATGCAAGGAAAATGAATATAACAACTCAATCATGCCATAAAAATAGTATATAAGTGATTTAACAGTATGTCCTTTACTTGATACAGTCACTGTGCTTTGCTTTATAAATGGTACTAACACAAATCATGAAAGCACTCTTCACTCTTCTAAAGAATTATGTAATAAGCCTTAATCTTTCTATTTCTTTTTCTTTAATCATTTCAAGTCTTAATGGAAATTTTAAGGATGTGATCATAAAAGAATCTTTCTTCCTGCTGCCTGAGTTTCATGTGCAGCAATACACATTATACAAGACTGCACCTATACAAGGAGTATACGCAGGACTTTGCTCCTATTTTATAAGCCACTAATAAAAATCAGTATTCAGCTCAAAAGAAAGTACACCAACCTGGATGTCACACCCCTGTGAGGGAAGCATTAAAAGGACATGATCGTCTCTTAAAAACCTTTCCTACTCTAATGCCTGTAAAAACATTTTATAAGTATGTGACATTGAAACACAAACAATCCCTCAGAATTCAAAAATTATACCTGTATTTTCACTCTCTGCTTCCCATTTTAGAACACTTAGGGGGTTTGTAACCAGTGTAAAGGACAGCACCATCATGTAAAATCAAACCATTAGACCTGTGTTAATGGATTTATGGCTGCAGAAAATTGACAAGGTTGCAGGCAGGTCCGTTAAAGACCATCAGAGTTTGCAGCATAGGCTGGTGCAGGAAGCCAGGAAAAATTTCAGTTGGCACTGTGAGGAATGGCTGGATTTCACAGTCTGTGAAGGAGAGTTGCCCAAGTGATGGCCAACATGAACAGAAAACCTGGAGGGGAGAATTGGGGACATGCTGGGAAAGGGAATCTTGCAAGAGATTGTACCATCAACTACCGATTTGACATTGCCCAAATAATCCTGTACAAAATCCCAAACCTGGGACCAGATTTATCTAAGATGGAAGCAATGGGGAAGAAGATGATCAGGACTGAGTTGTTTATTTTGACAGGAATTGAACTGGAGAAGGTGAAGTGTGAGAGAAACTGAGGGGCCTAAAGTCACAGCCAAGGCCTCAATGTCCTTTTTGACATCACCAGGGGATGGACTGTGACCTTGTGTCTTATATAATACAGTGTCTGTATCTTACATATTTCAATTTTCTCATTCAATTGTGTCATCACTGGTGGCAGAGGATGATGTCACCAAGTGATGGATTGTGACATCAGGGGGATGATTGTAACATCACCTCCCTCCCTCACCGCTATATAAGGTGCCAGCAGAGCCTGGGTCAGACTGGCTTGATCCTGGACTGCTGACAAGGATGTTTGCAAGAGGGAGCAGCCCATCATCCTCAGCTCTTCCCTAGGCTTCTCTGACACACAGACATGGACAGGGATATGGACTTGGACATGGAAGGGCCATCAGAGTCCAGCAGCCAGGCAGGGACAGCTGCCAGTGGCCTGGCTGAAAACAGCCCTCAGTGCCCAATGGCTGTGGGTGGCCTCCTGCCCGAGGTCTGGGCAGGACTTTTTTGCCATCAGCAACATCTCATGGACCCAGTGCAGCCCTGGCTGCACCAGAGGTTGGTGGGGATATACTGGGATCAGTGGTGGCTGGTAGAGAGTGCAGAGAGCAGCATCCTGTACAGCCTTTGTGTGCATGGCCCTGTTGCAGAGGTCCTGATCCAGAGGTTGCAGTGTTTACTGCAGGAGCATACAGGACCATTGGTGCACAGCATCATCAATGTCATTGAGAGCTGGTGCAGTGAGAGGGCCAGGGGCCTGCTGCACTCCCATACTGCCAGGGATAAAGGGGACAACCCTGGAGCTACCTCTAGCTCCAGCAGCTCTAGCTGGAGATCGGATCCAGCTGGACCCCACAACGGTCCCAGCTACCTCCCTTCTGTCCCCATCCCCAAAGAGCAGGTCCATCCCCAGGAGGAGTCAGGGCAGGAAGTGGCCACAGGTCCCTCTGCCCAGGGTTCTGGTCATAGCCCCTCCACTCCCAGTCAGGACAGGGACCACTTTTCTGGGGGGTCACGGTGCCACCCAAAGAGGAAGACTCGCAGGGTCCTGGATGCCCCTCAGCCCAGAAAGAAGCCCCACCAGCCGCACAAAGAGGGCTGGGGAAAATCTTCACAAAAGAAAAAATAAATGTCTCTTTCCCTGACACAGTCTCTGGGCATGTCTTTCTCCCCCTTGTCCTTTTGCTTTTCTCCGATTTCACTTCAAACCTTCAGCCAAGAGCCTCAGGGCTACAGGAAATAGAATAGTCTCTGGAAAAGCTCCAGGTGATGCTTCCAGAGGAGTCATGAGTGAAGGCTGACTCCAATTTCATCACAGAGAAAAGGAAAACTGTGATAAAGCCTGACACAATTTGTGCCTAAGCTATGAGTGGAAAAGGTACAGTTTGCTGATGTACAGTCAGAGGAAAGGTACAACCTGAAGGTACAACCAATTAGAACTTTTTCAATCAGTGCAGGATAAGAAATGTTCGCACTGATGGGGAAAAGAATGATATAAAAGGAGGACAGGAAGAAAGGGAAAGGTACATCAAACCAGGCAGAGGAAGAGGAGATAATACAGAAGCATGGCTCATGTGAACATTGATCATACACATGGGTCTTCCAAGTGTTATTACAGGTGTCATTGCTTTTGTAGCAGAGAAGGAAGCATTAGTAAAGGCAGATGAAGAGGGAAAGAAAAAGTAATAACATTTAGTACATCACCCTTTTGTTTCTGATTTTCCTCCAAACAAGAAGCTCAGTGGTTACCTTGAGAAAAGCTCCTGAGCTGTCAGCAGCCACAGCTCAGCCCAAAGGATCGGGCTGGCAAAAGCTGGATGGCGAAAGTTGCTCCCCACGAGGAGCGTGTGGAACTCAGCTGGCCAACAGCTTCACCCAGGTGAGATGAGGGATAAGAGTCAGGGAACAGCTCAGGAGGTAATCCTTGCTGTCCACCCAGGAAAAACAAGGGGCACGACCAGAGCTGAAATAGCCACACACTGCAAAGTCCAGCTCTGCAGTGATATCAACCTGTCTGGGGACCTCTGCTGCTGGCCCTCGTAGGAAACAATATCTTTGAGGGCAAGGGCACATGAGACCCCAACCTCCAGTGCCAGAATTCACACTTTAGAATTCCAAAGATCTGCTGGAACAGATTGACTATTTTTCACCAGTATTATTCATTGCTAGAACACAGTTTCCTGAGAAATATGCTTCATCTGGAAGAAAAAGGGATTTTGTTGCAACATTGAAATTTTCAGAAAAATCCCAATAGATCTTTCATTTTGAGTGGATAAGACTTAGTCTGCGTCCTCCAGTGATGCCTTAGTATTAAACAGTGTGAGACATTGGTGAAGGAGCACTAATGCTTCCAAAAATCCTTGGTATGAATCTGACAGATGTACACACTCTTACCACCCCAACGTTAAGTATTTCAGTGCTTTTCAAACAAATTCAATTAAAATTTACATTTTGAGACCAACACACAATGCCACTGCTACCTAGGTTTTGAAATCCTTCAGAAATAAAGCAAGAAATACACTGGGCTCTAAGGGTCAATAAGCAGAACTGAAACATGCTGTGGTTGTTCTCCCACGCATGCTGCTCACAAGGAAGGCTTCACACGTGCACCATCAAGTAAATCAGCCAAGATGACTAGCAAAACACCGAAAAAAAAGGAAAATTTTTAACTTATTTGGTGGCTAATTATTTAATTACTTTGTCCTGCAGTAAAAAGATAGATGAATTTGGGTAAAAGCAATGGATAGAACTCCAGAAATCTAGATTTCAGACTGTCTCCAGTGCAGAAATTCAGTTTTGACACTGGGTTTTTAGTCTCATCTGTGCATCTTAGTTCCTATCTATTTATCTTCATAAAATGAAGAATGAGGCCATGATTGCATGAGCTATTCTGTTACTATGGTAATTGATGGCACAAAAGACCCTATTAATAAATATTTGAAAAATCTGCAGCCATCTCCTTACCATCTCCACAATAAATCTTATCCCTCCCACCCCATATTGCTTTGTATTACTATTTTAAGGAAGTGTATGCATATTTCAAATGCTGGGCTTTATATAAGTCAATCCTATCATCCATATCCTCATGGGAAGAAGATATAGTACTTGTACATTCTGTACAAAATTGTAGGCATGCTTACTCAGAAACACAGCAATATATAAACATAGAAATTAGCCATAAACATGCAACTTTATTTTTTTTAGGAAGACAGAGAACTATTTAGCTCCAAAATCTAAATCAATTTGTCGTTAACTCTTGAGCATTCAAAAGGATTATTCAACAACATTCGGTCAGGTGTGTGGGGAAGAAAAAAGGACATTGAAGCACCTAAAGTACAAATTCCATATTTTCCTTGGGTTATTTTACTTGGATCTGTGCACTGAGACATGCATCAGACAGTGATGAAACATCCATGTGTGACTTTCAGTTTCTGCCTCTGGAAAAAAGGAGCAGGCATCTCAAGAGGATTATGAGGATGCTGTGAGGTTATGCAGGGAGAAAATTAGTAGGGCCAAAGACCAGTTAGAACTTAATTTGACCACTGCTATAAAAGGCAACAAAAAGTGTTTATGCAAATATATCAGCCACAAAATGAGGGTCAAGGAGAATTCTTTTTTGAATATGAAGGGAAATGGAGACACAAAGAATGTGGATCTGCCTTCTTTGCCTCAGTCTTTAATAATAAGACCACTTGTTCCCAAGGTACCCAGCCATGTGAGCTGTAAGAGAGGCAGGGAGCAGAATGAAACCCCCATAATCCATGAAGGAATGGTCAGTGAACTGCTATGAAACTCAGCGCCACACAAGTCCATGGGGCTGGATGAGAATCACCCAAGAGTACTGAGGGAGCTGGAACAGCTCATTAGCACTGTTTAACATCTTCATTGATTTACCTGGTTGAGGGCATCAAGTGCACCCTCACCAGGGTTGCAGACAGCACCAAGCTGGGTGGGAGTGTGGATCTGCTGGGGGGCAGGAGGGCTCTGCAGAGGGGTCTGGACATGCTGGATCCATGGGATGAGGCCACTGGGGTGAGGGACAACCAGGAGAAGTCCTGGGTCCTGCCCTTNGGGCAGTGACCGTCCCCCTGCGCTGGGCGCCGCTGCGGCCGCCGCTCGGGTGCTGCGTCCAGTTGTGGGCCCCTGTGAAGCAGAAAGAGATTGAGGGGCTGGAGCGTGTGCAGAGAAGGGAACAGAGCTGAGGAAGGACCTGGAGCACCAGGCGCGTCTGAGGGAGCTGGGGGGGCTGAGCCTGGAGAACAGGAGGCTCAGGAGGGACCTTCTCACTCTCCACATCTCCCTGACAGAAGGGTGCAGACAGGGAGAGGTCAGGCTCTGCTCCCAGGGAACAAGGGACAGGACAAGAGGAAACAAACTCAAGTTGTGCCGTTGGAGGTTTAGATTGGATATTATGAAAAATTTTTCCATAGAAGGGGATGTAAAGCATTGGAACTGACTGCCCATGTAAATGGTGGAGTCGTCATCCCTGGAAGGGTTCCAAAGTTGTGTGGATATGGCACCTGAGAACAGGATTTATGATGAACATGGTGGTGCTGGGTTGATGATTGTACTTAATGACCTCACAAGTATTTTTCCAACCTTGATGATTCTGTGATTCTATGAATTACTAGGGTTTTTTATTAATTACCTCCTTTAAGAATGTTAAGTACTGTTCAGGGAAAAAAAATACAATTTCCTGACAACTACAGAATCAAAAGCATGAAAAATTAACTGATTGAGGTAGATTTTTTTCCATGGATTTTTTTCCCCAGGTCTCTTGGTGTTAAGGGAGAATGTCACACTTAGATTTATCTTGTCACAGATGTTTTTCCCACAAGTATGCTTGCTCCAGAAGTTCATGCCAGAAACAACTTTGGCCTTGTAAGAGTTCTGAGCTGCGTAGTTAAACAAGCAGAAATCAAACAAAGTGCAGATCATCAGCCACAGATCCTGCCTAAAATAAGGAATCAAAATGAATACAAAATGATTACAGAGGTCTCTAGAGAAGCAAAGGCAAAGGAAGCTATGGGAAAATAACTTGTGCTTTCTATGCGTATTTCATAACAAAGCAGGATTTATAATAACCCTGAAACTGGCCAATTGATATTGCCTTTACGTAGATAAAATGTATTTGTCTGAATATTTCTCATATGGCAGAGAGATGCCAGTGAATGCAAAGTTGGAATACATTAGAAATAGACTCAAATAGACTGAACTAAAGTCTTCTGTACCAATGCCAGGAAAAGCAGTAGGAAAGAATGTGAGGCTTCTATGCAATATTCCTGTCACAATCAAAAGAATAAAGTGGGATCCAGTGGGATTTATCCTTAACATCTAAGCATATTGCTAGATAATCAGGTAGCTGACAAAACACAAATAATAATGTTCTGTGCATGTTTCTCACCATTACTGCAAGGTGATAGTAATAACATGAGCCCAGGTGATAGTGATAACATGGGCCCAGGCTGGGGAAAGAAATTGAACCAACAAATCTCTCCATGAGATTTAAAAGGAGAAAATACTGTTCACTTTAAAGACTGCAAGTTGCTCTGCAGAGGGAAAATTACACTAGAAGATGATGATTTTACATTTTTTTCTGCTTTGATGTGGAAATAAAAGCAAAAATCCATGATGAAAATGACGCAATCTAGAAAATTATCATATACATTTAGGGATTTTTCAATATACATTTTAAAACAATGGTTAGAAGAGAAGCAACAAAATACAGTTGTAAAGAAACAATTGTCTTGAAGATGGTGGCTTTCTGCTGATGCCTTGGAGTTGTCATAGTTCAGGCTAGTTCACATTTTAATGTTTACAAAAATATTTTAATATGTCAGTGGTTATGTTTGCAAAGGACAAAAGGTGAAAGTGTAAAGCTGAGAGAAACCATTCCATGATGAATTTCATGTGTGGAACCAAAGAACTTCTGGCTTTCTTAAAGAAAAGGAGAAGAAAAAAGAGATGAGAAAAATTATCAGATATTAATTCATACAGTTTTCATTTTTGCCCTTGAAAACCTCAACTCATGTAGTTAGTCCATGGTTATTTCCACCTGAAAATGCCTCTAAGGTGTGTATTCCTTTATGTGCACACAGAGATATCCAGTGGTTATTTGCTGCCCAGGATCCAATGAATCTGATATCTAAATCCTTAGGAATTGCTTTCCAAAAGTGGTAACTCTCCATCTTCTCCCACAGGGAAGTTCTGCTTTCTGTCAATTATTAGCACATCTGGAAATCAGGCCCTTGATTTAAAAATGCACTAAAAATGCGTTAAAATCCTTACCAGGCACTAGCTACAGCTACTTACACACTTGAGATTGGAGCTTTCCGTCTGTGCAAGCAAATCCAGCTCGGCAGCACAAGCCTCAGCATCATAGGAGTTCTCAGCTGGGAGTCAGGTCCTCAACTGGGTCTGGCAAAGACCAGGCACAGTCAGAGCTGCGGGGCTGTGGGAAAGGCTGGAGAACACAGCTGAGCCTCCCTGGAACCGTGCTCCCCAGGCAGGCCCAGCACAGGGAGGCTCGCTGAATGGAGCACAACTGCCACGCAGCACCAGCCCCATCCTCTCTTCCTCCCTTTCCTGGGGATGTCCACAGGGGGTGGGATGGGGCCAAGCCAGCTGCAATCACTGGCCCTGCGACCCAGCTCTGCCACTCGCCTGCCCGCACTGGCTGGAACTTCTCCACCTTTTCAGGCCATTTTGGGGCAGCCTCAGGACCTTCCTCCTCCTCCTCCTCCTTCACCCAGGCCTGCCCAGGAACACTGGAGGGTCCCTCTGCCATGCTGCTGTCTGGCCTTGAGGGCCCTGGACATAGGGACAGGAGATATCTATGGAAAACACAAGGTCAGCAAGGAGGAAGGCGGCTGCTCGAGGGATCCTCACTGCGTCCTGTCCCGTTTCATCATGTTTGTGTCCTGTCACATCCTTCAGGCACTGTGGGTGCTGCTGCCAGCACCCATTTCAGGATGGTGCAAATTCTCAGCATTCCCACTGACAGCATGAGAGCATAACCCTAAACAGTAGCCAAATTGCCTTTGCTTTTATTCACCTTCCTTAAAGCTACCAGTTTGTTGTTCATTTTGGAAACCCATGGAAAAAGTATTCTTGAAAGAGTAAAATGTATCCTTTGACCATCAACTCTCCCCATGCTGTGAAATCACCACTTTGGTTCAATACCAAAGCTGTTAGCTGAATAACATGTGCAGAAGAAAAAGAGCAAGCTCAAAAAAACTGAATCTTTTTTACCCTTTAGCAAGAAAAAGAAATACATATATGTATTATTTTTGTAATATACAGGAGAAACTTTCCATATTATTAATAATTCGCCTAATATACTCCTGTTTGATATTTTTTCCTTTCTTTACAGCCTTTTGATGATGAAAGTTACATTTTTTTCTATAGGGAACATTTGAATGTGTAGGAAAGTGCTTTATAGAAAGCATTAAAAAGTGTTACACTATAACAGCCCAAATCAGAAGCATGCCCATCTGTCTTAGCAAGCTCAAACGACAAAAGGTACAGCATTTTTGATGGTAATGAAAGAAATAACAAAGAAGATTGAAGTAGAAAGAAACAAAGAAGAAAGCTTTAAAAAATCAAGAACATGCCACATGAAATGATCATTTCAAACGTAAACATCAAGTAAATGGGAAGTGGATCACTAAGCCAATCTTCTGTTGTTATAACTATTGCAAAATACAGTAATATTTTTCAGATAAGTACAGTGGAACCAATATATTTAGTAATGGAGTTATTTTATGCCTTCCTTGGAGAGACACCAAACAGATAATGGTATTTCTAAAGCAGTTAGTGGTGATTTCAGTCCTAAGGAAAAGGTTGCTTCCTTGTAAACAGATTTATAAGACTGTGCATGCAAGATGTTTTTATGTCTAGATTATGGAGAAGATATCAGAACCAAGCTGTCTGTGTGAACCACACGTTTCCAGACAGAGTGGAAGAAGGTGTGTTTGGAAATCAAACACCCCACAAGGTGGGTTGGAACACCCTGAGTTTGCTGCGGTTGTGATGTGACCTCCCCAGGTCACACACCTCTGCTGGGCTCCCACTGGAAGCCAGCTTTGTTTCACACAACAAAGAGCACAAATCCAAACCTTTCCAAAGAGACAGAATGGTAAAATTCCTGGAAGGTGCATGCCTAGATTGGATGTATAAGACAGACTTTCATTTTTAGCTTTACCAGAGTAAACCTTGCTTTGTTTTTTTCCTTTTTTCACATGAGTCATTTACAAAAATTTGCACTTCCTCGCTCCTGAATACTGACAACAGGTGCCTTAATTTTTTTGTTTTCTTTTACTTAGGATTAGAATGTTTTCAGATTCCCCAATAAAAAGGCATTCTTCACTGAAGGACACATCATGAGTTGAAGTTTTGAGTCTACGAGAAGTCCA
>WAAG01047377.1:290-11520 GCA_013390105.1 Tichodroma muraria | reverse complement strand
CCCTGGCCTTCCATTGCCCTGAGAATGTGTCTCATATGCAGTTCTGGAGACATACAGAGGGATTGCCCCTAGACAGGTCTCATCTGCAATCCCTGTCACTATCAGCAGACTTTATTGGGCTCCCAGGATTCAGGATCTCAGGATTTTTTCTGGGTATTAATTTAGGGATGTGTAGTAGTTCCTTTTTCCATTCAAGGATAATTGACTACATTAATGATCTAATATGGCATGGGTAATTTGCTTTTACTATTATTCTTATATTCTTCCTCTTCTTCTTCTTCCTCTTCTTCTTCTTCTTCTTCTTCCTCTTCTTCTTCCTCTTCCTCTTCCTCTTCTTCTTCTTCTTCTTCTTGATGTCTCTCATTCCCTCAGTTTTGTATAGTGGCAATTCCAAAGTCTTTCTATAACAAGCATGTCTCATAACTTCGGAGAATCCCAGGATACTATGCTTTGAATAGCTCAAAACAGTTATTTTTTTGAAATAGTGACATTTTGAAACCATTGCATATTTTTTATAACTCTGAAGCTTTCATTAAAAAGGACTATAAAATCCACTATTTGGGCAGGAATGACATACTGACATACAGACCTAGAAAATATCTTGCACTTGGCATGTAATAAATCTGCTTTTTCAGATTTATTGGAATATTTTAAACCATTCTTACTGTAGAAGGGAAAATAATCCTTGAATTTAGTCTTACTATAGCTGCAGCATTAATGTGTTTGTTGTTTGAGCTCAATGAGAGAGAAACACTTGACAGAAGCTTCTTTGGATTTTCTTCATTTTTATTTCCTCTGTTTTAAAATCATATTTTATTTTCTTTCCCACAATTTGGAAAGGAATGGGGAGTAAGACATACAGTGGAGATTTTAGTACAGACTACAAACTGGAAGACATACAAGCAAGGTGTTTTGTTTTATAAAAATTGTCTTTTTCATTCCATGAATTAAGCAAAGAAAGAATTTTTGGAAAATGTAAAGAGGAAAACATGAATTTCTTCCAGTGACTAAGAATATTGATAGACTTTGCTTTCTGCCAACAGATAACCAGAGTCTTTATTGCCTGTTACAGATTTCTCTACATATTCTGAAACAAAAAATAAATTAGCTTTTAATTCCACAAGTATATTTGAAAATGAAATCATTATGCTTGTTTCACTGTTTTCATTTTGATAGGTTTTCCACCTGCTGTAGCACTAGCAAAACATGAAGCAAACTTTATAATGTGAATATTAAATGTTCAGTCCAAGCACCAAGTGTCTTCTCATCTTAATGCAGCTGTAAGCTGACAATGAAGTCCAAACTAAACTCTAATGTTACTAGCATAGTAAAAATAATAATTTTCTTTTCAGCAACAATTAATGACAGATTCAAAATTATTATCAGAAACAAAAACAATGAGCCAATTTGGCTCAGGTACATTTATACTAGCTTGGTGATTCCAATGAGTCTGCAAGCCTGAAAATGGAGGAACGGAGTTTTGACGAAATTCCCATTTCATTTTGAAAGAAAATTACATCTCATTGTAAAGCTGTTCTGAACTTAGGGAGTAGGTGGTTTTCTCCTTGTGACAAAGAACCGTGGCCACTCAGGAGCAACCCAAGATACGAAGAACCAAAAGATACATGATGATAATGTATTTTTCCAGGCACAAAGCAAGTTCCTTAACAGCAGAGAGTTATGACTGTAAATAGGACAGAGCTTCAATTCCAGGTGTGCTGTACTCCTGCCTGCAGTGGAAAACTGCTGCATGATACAGCTGGACAGCTTGAATTTTTGTTTTTGTTGTGTATATAAATATACATATAATATAGGTACCAATCCTTCATTTCTTTTGCTAAAATACACGGAACTGAAGAAAAAAAAAAAGAAAAAAAAAGAGAGGGATTCACAAGCAGCTATAAGAATGTGAATGGTTTTCAAAGCATTAGGGAGAAAAGGAGGCTATTTTATGAATAAAGATAATGAAAGTTGGCATGTATTCCCTATGCAACAACAAAAAAATCACTTATAGACAAAAAAAGCAAGCAGTTGTAACAGTCTCAAAGACATTCAGGGCCACAAAAGTGTATAAATAAAGTTCAGTGAAGTTTTCCATGGAGCTGCACACCTTCAGTTTCTTATCATATGTTTATTCTTCCCCAAGTTTCCACTTTCCAAAAGAAATTAAATAAAGAAAAAAAAAATAAAATCCAAGCTCATCCTGGGGGATGTAGAGGGAAAATTGACAAAGCCTGTTTTGTAATTACCTTTTTCAGATTAATTTTGTAGCCTTGCAAAAAATGAGTAAGCATTTTCAGTTAGATCAGAACATTTATTCTGCCGAAATTCCATCCTTCTGAGCAGCTTTTGTTGAAGATTCTGGTTTCATAGATTCCCTCTTTTACAGAGAAAGGAAATTGAAAGAAAATGAAAAGTTCATGAAGGTAGAGTGATAGACTGATACTACAATATTAAATGCTTTTTATTATTGCACTCCTTGCTACAGTTTTGCCATATAGAAACAGCATTTTAAAGTAGAGAGAATTTAATTCTACAGAATCAAACAGTATATTGTAAAATGCCCTATATTTGCATCTCATAAAGGATTGATTTGGTGGCATAAATATTGAAACTGAAAGTTATTTAACTGTTTAGTCTGTTTCATAGCTCTCTATTGTTACCTATTGTTTGTTCATGTTCAATATTTGTGAAAAAAGTGTTTTTTTTCCCAATCCCGAATTTCTAGTGTTATATCAGTTTCTCTTAGCACTTAAATCTATGTCCAAAATTTCTTCTATTTTTTGGTACTGTGGATATAAGCTACACTACCAACAGGCCATTTTCATTATAGCAGCCCTGGTATAACATTTGTATAACATTTTTAATAAAATTACTTTTACTTTCAATAAAGAAATAATCATATATTCAACAAAACTCCATGTAAAGACAGCTGCTTGCTCATTGAATGGTCTCCAGAAGCAACATAGGCACTGAAGGGCTGGATTGGTGTTGGATGGATCTCAGCAGCAGCTGTGGGGTGAAAAAAGAATGACCCATAGGTAATGCAGCTCTCTTTGAAGAAGAGCGGGAGCACAGGAAATGCTCTCTGTGCTTCATCTTTCTTCCTATTCAACTGCATTGGTTTCTCTGAAAAATTAATTTTCATATCCAGACTCATAGAGAAAGGAACCTCTCAAATCAGAGGGTAGTAAGTATGCAAAATCTCTATTTTTCTTCAAAAGAGTAATCTGAAGATGCCCATTTTTGCACAATGTTTTTGATCCTTAAAACCATAGCAATGAGTAGTTCTTTATGACATTTTAAAACCGAGACATTGAAAGCAATTGTGACCAGTCTGCAGTGAATCTATAAAGCCACAGATGAGTATTTACAAAAGGGTGTGTTTGACCCCGTGGCACTGCAATTCCCACCAGCTGTGATGAAGAACAGCAAAATCTTATGCTTACATTAAAAACATCTAATATTTGTAAGAATAATGTTTAAATGTTCACACCTTTTTTTTTTAAGTGTAGTGCTTACAGTAGTGCTTGAAATTAAACCTTTCTGTTGAAGCTCTAATTAAAAAGTTATGTTTACAGAAAACAGCAGGGATGGTAGGCATTTGTAATAATTTGTGATAAATGTTAAGAAATAATTACTATCATGGTTTGAAGGTAAACCAAAATCACATGTATTCCTTTGGCCTTTGTAATAAATACTGGGAGAGGGGGACTAGCATTACTTTATTCTTTAATGCTGCAACACCCAGCCCACATCCCTGGTCAGTCCTGAAATATCTTCTGCACTAGCTATAACAAATTTATTCCTCCAGTGTCCTGATCTTCCTTTTGTTCATGTGTCTGTATAAGGGATTCAGAGACATACGCACAGCCAAAGCCTGAAGGCTGAATTAATGGGGTTCCAGTAGCAATGAAAAAAATCTAGATATAATGTCCCAATATCTTTGTGGATCTACCTTACGAACTTTCTTATAATCAGTGTTTCATTTGGTGTGATGTTACAAAAGTGAATATAACTTTGGTTAAAATTACAAAGGAAAGTAAAAATTTGCTTACTATCTCACTATCTCACCTGTAGCACTGTGCTGCCTTTGATATTTTGACCATTACTGGTAAAGTACTTGAAAAGTACAAAAAGTGAAAAAAAAAAAAAAAAAAAAAAGAAATTATTCCCAGTCACTGCAAACCTGAATTATTTTTAAAGTGGTGATTGACTAATGGAAGTCTCTGTACTCTTCTGAGTGATCCAGAAATAAATCAGTTAAACAACTCGATTTTGTCGTTTTTTCCCTTTTTTTTATTTAGGCCATCATATCAAAGATAGTATTTCAGTAAACATTGAGGCACTTCAGCATTGGAGACTTTGTTGCTCAGAGGCTGATCATTCCATAGTTTATTCCAGTTCATAAAAGCGTGAGTAACAGGGAATTCCTCGACAGATTTTCTCCCCATATATCCTTGACAAAACCTGAATGTTTTCCAGAATGTCAATACAAAACTTGGTGTCCTCAGCTTTCACAAGTTTCATGAAATCTGTGGCAAACTGCCTTTGGTCTGTCACATTTGGAGTCTCACTCAGGCTTGCTGACAGCTACATGGAAGCTGGCAACTTCGAAGCAGTTTGCCTGGAGAAGAATCCCTGTAAAAAAAGTGGGAAATGGAGTCGGGCTGAAGGTCCGGCCTGATTGCCAAAGGCTGTGCCAGTGATTAGAAGGCTGGTCCTGGTGTGCCTCAAAGCGGGGCATGGGCAGCTGCTCTTGCCCAGGCTGGTTTTGAGGACACGGCAGTTCCCTGCAGGGGAGCGGGAGCTCGGGTGGCCTCCCAGCCCTCCGGGGTGTCCTCTCACAATTCTCCAACGCCCACCATCAATCACCCCGTGCCACGGCGCCCGCTGGTTCCCCAAGGCCCAAAGGAGCGGCTCTCCCCCACGCCGCTGCAGTGGGTTGGAAGCACAGAGCTCCTGGTTATTTGGGGGAAGATGTGGTGACCTCCCTCTGGTCCGCTTGTCACCTCAGACCAGAGCGGAGAGACCTCGGGCAAGCTGGCCAAACTCCCCGGGAGGACATCGGCACAGCTGGCGGCAAAAGGCCTGCTCTGCCTCACGCAGCTCCGCCCGGGGCTCGCGCGGGGCGCGTGGGACGTCCGAAGGGTGGGAGATGGTGGAGGCCCGGGAGACATTGTGTGCTGGAAGGAAAAGGCACGAGCCGGCGGCAGAGGTGGTGGCAGGGTGGTGGAGGGGCGGCATGAGGGGGCCTGTGCCGGGTGCCTGCAGTTTGTGACATCACCAGAGCGGCACTGGAGCGACACTGGAAGGATGGGGGAGCAAACATTCTATGGCAGTCGGACAGGGCACGGTGGCATGGGGACCCCACTGTGAGCCCAGGCGAGGTGCTGGCAATGCCACTGCAGTGAGGGGACTGAGGCAGGTGGTGCAGTCACCATGGATGAGAACAGATATCCTTTTCCTCTTCTGCCTCCTCTTCCTCGCCCCTCCCTGCCCTGTGACAGCTGCCATTGGGAACCCCCGCTCCCCACCGAAGTGTCCCTTAGGCCCTTAGGTCTGGGCCTGGCCTGGGCAGGCAGGGGACCCCCGGAAGGGTGCCAGGGAGGGCCTGGGGCAGCCAGTCCCACCAGCCAGGGCCAGCTGATAATGTTTGGGTGGGCACAGTGCTGGGAGCACTCATTCCTTGTGTTTCTTGGCACTCCCCACTGTTCCCTGCCGCTGCTGAATCCCCTCGGCCTCCCCACATTTCCCTCCTCTCACTGCACCCCTTTCTGCACCCTGACCACCCCTTGATCTCCTTCACACCCTCCCTTCAGCCCTTCCGGACACTGCCCTCCGAGCCTTTGGGGACAGAGCAGAAATCTCTTCCTGCACACCTTGGGGCCTGCTGCACTCTCAGAGGCCAGAAGACAAGGATGTTCTAGAGTATGAGAAAAGGATAGCACAAGCTTCTTAGGTTTAACAAAATCAAACTTCTCCCCCTCATGCCCTCATTAAAAGATAATTTCATGGGCCAGAATCTTCCTTAACCTCACATCTCATACATGGTTTTGGAATCTCATTCAGAATGATTTCAAGACTGGGAATATTGATTTAGAAGGTTGCATGAGGCTACTTGAAAAAATGCAAATAAATTTTGATGAAGATCATTTAAAACATGTTTTCAAGGTAAGGTGTATGTACATTAAGCAATTAATGGTTTAGAAGTTCAGTTACACGCATCATATGTTTGCTGATTTTCTTCAAGTTAAGTTTTTGAGAAATGTATTTTGTGCTAGTGTGGTGTGCAAAATCAGCAAAGAATTTTCCTCCTCCAGGTCTTTTGTTTCTGTGTAAAATAGATAACCCAGGGCTTGAATTTGAATACAATCATTTAGATTGGAAAATACCTCTAAGATCACTGAGTCCAACCATTAATACATTGAAAAGTCCACATCTACACCACATCTACAGGTCTTTTAAGTACTTTCAAGGAATGGTGACTGAGACGCTTGCCTGGACAGCCTGTTCCAATGCTTGACAACACTTTCAGTGAAGAAATTTTTCCTAATAGTCAATCTAAACTATCCCTGGCACAAATTGAGTCCACTTCTGCTTGTCCTACTGCTTGCTACTCAGAGAAGAGACTGACATCCACAGTAACTCTGTCCTTTCACCACAGCAAATTAGTGTAACATGGAAAATACGCCGGTTTTGATTCCCAGGGTCTTTTTTGTAACATGACCACACTTGAGAAAACTTAAAGCATTCTGGTTTGATCCTATTCATCTTCTTCATTGACCAAGCTAATGAGCCCAGATGTGCCTGTCTGATGCTGGACAGAGCCATGAGAGCAACTTCTTAAAAATCCTCTTGCCAGGAGGACAACATGGACTTGTCTGAGCAGTTCAGGCTTTAGATCCAGCACACATTCATCCTGTTCTCCACTATAACTCTCCTGTAGTATTTAAGAGGTGTGCCTGCATGGCTGGGAATTGCATTCTAATCCCCAGGGAAAGGATTTGGCCTTGAGACGTGGCAGTGTTTGAAAGATTTCTGTGAAGGTTGTGTGATACAGCTAGAAAGTGGACTTAATAAGTTAATTTAGTGTAGGTAAGCAGAATACTGCCAAGCAGATCTTGTCTCAGTAAGCAAACACTACAAAACTGAGTACCTTGGCACATATATGGGTATATATGTTCTTCATGTAATGACCCAAAAGATGCAAGGTTTTCCCTTTTACTTCATTTTTTTCCTCCCAAAACAGCTGTCTGGCAATGGTGTTTCCCTATGGGATTGAAAATAAGTGTGTGTATATATATAAAAATACATATATATATATTTACTTTCACATTTATATATATATGATTCTTTTGAGAATGTTGCAACCAGCTGGCTGATTCTGTCCTGATTTGGAAGAGGAGGATTAACTATGGCAAGTCAGAAACTTTTGGGTCATGAGAGGAAAGGCACCTAGTTTTTCTCACCCTGTCTTCCTCCCTCATTGTGGTCTGCCTTGTCAAGCCATGGTAGAACCAGCGGCATGAGCTCAACCTGGGCTAAAGAGGCTTCCTGTGGGTTTTGAACTTGCATTGCATGGAGATAGTTGCCAACCTAGAGAATCTTAAAAATACTTGTCATTGTTTCCTCTGTCTTCCCCCTTCTTTGGTTTCTGGCAGGAACTTGAGAGAGATGGTCAGCTGTGGGTAGAGAAGAGAGGAATTATTTGAGGGAAGTGACCTGCAAAGAACAAGTCTGATCTAGTTGTATTTAACAACATATTATACCCAATAGCCTAATCTAGTTATTTATAACTAGATTACTCTTACTAGTCTTAGTTACTGTTAGTTGTTCTTTGCTATTTGAGAAAAATTTACAAGTGTTCAGTTGTTTGGGGGGCCTCAAATATTTCATCATTGTAATAATGTGAAAATTCAAAACATTCTGGAAGGGAATTTTACTGACGTCATTGTAAGTAACTGCATGTCAGCAGTTAATCTAATGGTTATACATAGCAAAATCCATTTTATAGAAAACTAATTTTAAGGAATAATCTGCTTTTTTTCCTTGTCTGTTCTTTTTGAGTTTATTTTACTGTAATACTCTTTTGAGCAGTATCAGAATTATGAACATTAAGGTTTTAAGGAATAATAAATTTTCATATAATTTCTCACAAGAATCTTTGTCTCTTCTTTTTCTGAACAGCAAAGATTTGATGTGAATTAATAAAAATACGAATGATAAAAATCTACTCAAAAAGATTATAAGAATATCTTTTCATAGTGACGTAATTTTTATCACTTTAATTTGAAGAGCTCTCTTGTGTAGTATTATTACTTGTATTTCATCAAGACGCAACTAAAATAGAAACTTTAATTTTTTGCCTAGCTTCTCTTTGTGCCAGTAACTAAGTGAACACCTTCCAAGTCCTAATAGACTGTTTATTTCCAAAATACATTGGTATTTTTTTTTCCTGCTTCATGGTTATGAGCAAATTTGCAGTATTGTTATGAACATTAAAAATTGGATTGGGCATATCAACCTTAGATGGGGAATTTCCCAGTAGTAATGAAATGTGTATAGTTAGCATTTGTACAGAAATATTTTCTTGCTCGTGATTTCTGTTAAAAATGATTATTATTATTCTCTTTCAGAAACTCAAATCAAATACTGAAGTACTGATTTGTATGATTTTTTACTAGAACTCCTCATGAAATTCAATTTTTCACTTGTTTCAGTTATCTAATATATTTTTACTCCTATTGTCATTCTTATTCAGAAGTACAGTAGGAACTGCACTGCGTAGGAAGGAACTGGCAATGGATTGTTAAAATTTAGGTTTTATGGTATGGCTTCAAAACCAATCTAATTTAGCATTAATCCAAAGTCTTGATCAAAGAGCAGCCAGGGCTCAAGTAAGCAATTTCCTGCTTATAGACACTTCTGTGGGAGCCAAACCAGCCACAGTAAGTGCCATGTTTTGGATGCTGGAACTTGGCCTCTTTGGAAGTCTCTGTTTAAGGAGCCAACAGTTAGGAATTTTCATCAGCTTACAGTGATAATCACTGAGGTAGTAGATTGCCATTTGTTTGTGATTTTTTGAGCAATTTTGTCAGCAGGTTTCTCTTAATTTGGCAACTTTTAAGAATAATCCAGGCTTAAATGTTAGAAACATTTATATTTCATATGTAGTTACTTATTTAGTGTAGAAATTTTAAATTTTTTAAAAAATGGAATTGTTAAGCCTGAGAAAAATAGAAAAGGCAGTAATGGCAAAAAAGTATTATTCTATTCAAACACTTTTGCTCTTTTTAACTTTTCTCGTGTCTTTTATANCTTTTTAACTTTTCTAGTGTCTTTTATACTGAAACACTGAAATTAATTACTACACTAACATTTTGTAAGCTCCATGAAAGCAAGCTTACAATTCAAGAATTCTGAAAGTGTGAATAATTAATCTAAGTTAAACATTCTGGCTTGTTAGGAATAGAACATGGTGTCATAGGTTATGACAAAGTATCTTGTCTTCAAACTTTAATATTGTTTCATATTTGAAGTATTGAAAGACTTGTATCTCTTGATAATTTGGTCATCCTTATTTCATTTTTAAGATTACTGGTTGCTGGTTTTGTGTGCAAATTTGACTGACAGTATTTACAAAATGGTGTAAATAGCTGTTGGAGAGATATACGGAATATATTTTTCACTTGATAAGCTTTATACTGCTCATTTATTTTAATGCACAGCATTTTAAAGATTTTCTACAATGTGTTTTAATATTAAAAATGCATTAAATCTAAATTTATTGTACTTATTTAGATACTAATTATGTCATATGGTCCATTTTATTTCATATAAAATATTTGTAGCACACAAAATGTAATCTAGAAGTTGAAGAGTGTAATCTGATTGTAGTCACTGTTGCCTGAAGATTCCTCTGTGATTTTCACTCTTATGGTCAGTCATAAAAGTGTTTGGTCCATAACTTTGTATAATTGCATGTTGTTTTATTAATTTGCTTTAAATTATTTTGGTTGTTTTTTTTCTCAGAAAACCCTTGACAAACACTCAGGAGATATAATTAGCATGGACGACTTCAGAGCAGTTTATCGAGCTCTTGTACAGAGACCTGAATTTGAAGAACTATTCAAGGCTTACTCGACAGATGGCAAAATTCTACCTGACAGCCAACTCCTCAAATTTCTTGTAAAAGAGCAATTTCAAACTGAAGCTAATGAAACAACTGCCTTAGAAATTATTATGAAGTATGAACCCATTGATGAAGGTATGCACAGTTTAACTGTTTGATACCTAGCTCTTATTTATTGTGCTTCTCTCAATGACTGTGCTTTGCAAACCCCCATATCTTTATTTCTTTAAAAGCACGTTTTTTCATCTATTTATAATTTTTTTCTTCCTGTGTTTTAGTTTATTTTCATGGTGCACTCTTTCTCCGCTCTCTTCTTTTTTCGGTCATTTCTTTTTCTTTTGATTTCTAGTCCTATAAATTCTGTTCTTCAGCTCATTACAAACCATTTTCCATTTGTTTCTCTTAACGTATCTGCCATTTTTCTTGTCTGCTTGCTACACTGCCTTCTCTCCCTCGAGCCATGTAGTGATAATGTAAGGCCTCGGACAAGACTTTTATGTCCCTCTGACTTCCTTGCAGAAGCACTGTGTAAGATTTTCATAGATGCCTGGCCACCCTTTCTGAATCATGAGAACTCTGAGATGAGGAGGGGTTCATAAATCTGTAACATGTTCTTCACCTATTTAAAGGTGCCTCAAGTTGGAGTGTAACACTTCTGCTGAGTATCACTGATTTCAGCTTGTGGCAAAATTTACAAGTAAGCTATGAAAAGGATGTAACTGCATTTTGTTGCAAGCTGTTACTATTTTCAGTGGAATAGATTTAATTTTTTCGTTTCCTTGGTTCCCAGTTTTTGAAAATGGGTGGAATTGATAACTGATTAAGAAAAACAAACCCAAGGAGAAAATAGGTCTTCTGGGATAATAACCCAGGATTTTCTATGCTGCCCTGTGGTGGAAGAAGAAAATGGAAAATGACACCTTTTCAATGAGAAACAGAAGAACATTTGGTGTTTCATTAAGAGGAGCTTATTGTCCAATCATAGCTGAAAACATGTGATTCTTTATGCCTTTACTCTTTGAGGTTGCCTTTCAAATTTGACTGTATTTTACTGAACATATTCTAATCTTTCAGAAGAACTAATGTTTACTAATT
>WAAG01047376.1:11434-24360 GCA_013390105.1 Tichodroma muraria | reverse complement strand
TGTTTGTCAAAAGACATCATTGCCACTCTGTCTTTATAAAAATTCTTCATAAAAATCTGATTTCCTAGTAACTGTAGAGGATTAGATCCCATGAATGTGTTCTAAAGTCAGCAAAACCAACTAGATAATGGTGTACCTACAAAAGCAGTTTCATTTGGTACGTCCTGCTTCTTGCCTTTCTGTCTGTGTTGCAGCAGAGTACAAATTAGTCTTTTTGTAGAATTACCAAGTTGTATTTGCAGCAGCATCATGCTGGTTGTTTCCACTGCATCCCATAATAAACATTTTCAAGATTAATATGCAACAGACCGATACCCTGTGAATGATTTTGCTTTCAAAAGCAAGATCTGTCATTAATGGTGTCAGTAAAAAGTCCATTGCCAAAACTGCTTATTCTCTGGTGGACAGATTGCAAGATCTATATATGATATGCCCAAGCTCCAGTCCTTTCCTGTTACAAATTGCTATCAGGTATGGAAATTTCAGCTGTGGAAATGTGTGTCTTGCATTTTGCAGTTACTGATCCAAGCTTGTAATTTTCATTCTACTGAGCCTAAGGTGCCTCTCTTGAGTTCTTTAAGGGCTGGGTACTTTTTTTTTTGCAAACAGTTTTACCTTCTTGCTATCATCTGTAGTGCGGATGTTCCAGTCAGTTCCGAGACTTTCCCCTCTCTTCTTACAGAAAGAGCTTTGTTTTAGGAAAAGCCTGTCTATCCCTGAAGCTATTCTTCAGCATTTCGAGCTTTCACTATACATACCTAATGTACCTATAGAAATAATTTTGTTTTTCCAGTCAGGAGTTCATGTTGCTTGTACTTCTTGAGCCAAAATGCTATCCTCAGTTAAGTTTTGTAGCTGTCAGAGGCATCTGTCTTCTCGTGTCTCTCCAAAGCTTTTGTGTGCACGACTGCTCTCAACAGTATAGATGTTCTGTCTATAGTATAACATGCTACCTGTTCTGGCAGGAACTGAAATCTCCATGTTGTTACAAGATCTCTTGGCATATCATCCTTACAAAACTTAATACTGTATGCAAGAGCTTCTCACTTGCATGTAGTGTGCAGTTCTCTGCTAACATGATATCATGAAGTCTGGTTGCTTGTGGTGGAGGAAAGCAGTGAGTTGTGTGCCGGAGTAATGGTCAGCGTTCATCTGGAAAAAAATCAGTTGGCTTCTTAGTGTAATAAATGATTCTCGAGGACTTAAAACACCATATTCTTAGTGTTTGGGGTAGGCAGAGGGGCAGGACAGATGTTATCAAAAAATGTTTGTGGTTATCAAAGTAGCTTAGTCTCCTCAAAATACGGTTTCACGTCTCAGTTGATGCAGTCGAACTGTGTCTTAGTCTCTTGTGTTCAAGAGGCTTTCAGGTCTCACTAGTGTATTCTTAAGTTCTTAGTTCATTAATTCATGCATCCATTGAAATATACTCCTATGCAGTTTCTATCTTAATAGAATTTTCTTAAGATAAATTATATATATAGAAACATCTTGTGTTGTATGTATTCCGTTTTAGCTCTTTGTAATTTGTGAACTTTTTTGGGGTTTCTTCAGAGCTAAATATTCTGTAATAAAATATGTACCTTCCCCGCCAGAAGTGCAGCAAATTAGGGGAGTGAAATATTCCACAGTTAACATGCTGCTGTGAGGAAACAAGTTGTTCTTCTCTTGGGCTTAGCTAGTTTTGATCTGTTCTGGTATTTGCCTGTACCATCTGATTTTTACAAAGCTAGAATGTCAATGGCTATTTGATTCTCTTTCATGAAATGTTTATTTGGGGCGTTCAGAGATCTCACAAGCCCAGTTTCCCTTATGCGCAAGCCAGTTGGTTGGATCTGCCACGCCATGGTCACACTGTTGTTTAGTCATCCATCTGTTTTCAAATACTGGTCGGTCTTTAGTTTCATCCTCTAGTTCTTTCTAAACTTTTAAGTCTGTTGCCCAAGTAGAGTTTTTAGGACTGGCAGGCTGCAGGTTAGATCAGGACCCTTCACAGAAGCCTTGGCTGTCCCCAGTCCTTAAGTCTACCCCGACTGGATAAAGCCTTAAGTAGCCCAGTCTGATCCCTTAAGTGATCATGCTTTGAGCAGGAGAGGCATCCTGAGGTTCCTTCCCATCTGAATGACACTGGGAATCTCGATTTTATGGTATTAAGTCAATGAACAATTTTATATGGAAATTTGTAAGTTTGTTCTGGATGACATCAGCGAGAGTTCTCAGAGGAACTTCCGTGCTTACTGCCTGTGACCGAGTTATTACTGGGTTTGTCATGCTGCAGTTTTCTTACCTGTCAAGAGAGAATCCCTTTACCTGACTCATCTTGACGTCCCAAAAGCTATGAATTCGCCAGTTTGATAAGTGCTGTGTAAACACTTAGGAGTTTGTGAATGCTAGGGAAATGGCTTTTCTCTCCTCTTTTAGTATATTTGCATCCACTTTTCCTTACACTGCTAGTTCATGGCACTAAAAGAAATTCTGGAGTATTATGACCTAATCAGCTGTCAAAATTAGTGCAAGTACTAAAAGCAACGTGTGAAGCTGACTTGGAACGACAAGTGGTAGGGGTGGGACTTTGGTATCTTGAGAGGGGCAGCTGTGCTTAGGTTGATGCCTGCTTAACACAGAAGCGCTCCCCAGCTTCTTGGGCCTGTGTGTGGGGTTCAACTTCATTGTCTAGGCATGAGTTAACTGAGCCATGGGAGATTTGGAGGGAGTTGACATTTAAAGGAATTACAGCTTTGTAGTTTGGATAGGGATCTCTTGATAGTTGTAGGGAGAGCAGAGACTTTGTTTTCCATGTCTCAGCAGGCAGTTTAGATGCAATTTGAAAGGTTTGGGATTCTCAGATGCTGACTTCCACTGAATCTTGAATTTGGTAGGTGGAGGGATCTGAGAGGTAGTAAGAGGTGAGGTAGTGCTGGTAAGGAAGCTGGCTGCACTTCATTTTTTAGCCAGCATCTGCTTGTTCCCTCAGATTTTCTGTGAGCACAGTGACTCTCTGATTAAAATAAGAAAAAAGTCATGTAAATCATAGACAAAACAGATTGCCTTTCCTCAGTTTCTTAAAGGGTTAGTATTGTTCTGTTAGATACATTCACGTAGTTTCTCCTCTTAGAAAGCATTTATCAAACTTGTAAAATTGTGATTTTACGCCCTATACATTTTCTTGGGGATTTTGTTTATGTTAACACTATTTTAATAAAATTTTAAAAATGAAATATGAAAATAAAATATGCATAATGTTGTGGATACAGACACATGGCTATTGTTCTAGTGTTTTTTCCTTACTGTTCTTGTGTCTGGAGCAGTCAGTGTCTGGTATCTAATTTCTTTCTATTACTTGCTTTTATCTGTTTAGGTACTAATAATATTTATTTATTTAAAACTGCATTCGTTTTGCAATTTGGTGGCTGCTGAATTTCCAACAAGTAAGGAGTTTAACGAGTTAGCAAATCCATGAAAGCATTGCTTAGTGGCTGATGTGCACAACTAGTCAGCAAGACCTTTTGGGTTTTTAGATGCAATTTTCTTACTAGGCAGTAGAAATATCTGTTAAAAAGCTAAATGTTTTGTGTAGTAAATATTAATAACATTATACTGCTTTGTTCCTTATGCTTTCGGAAAAGCAAAAAGCTTTTGGCATTTCTTTTGGTAGAGGCTATATGACGGTGCATCTTTGTCAAGTAGGTGTTGCTTATGAGAAATCAGTTATGATTTTGCAGAATTGTTGAGTCCTACTTGGATGTACCAGTGTGAATAAATCCTTTTTCTGCTTCAGGTATCAGTAGATATATTTTCCTTTTAGTTAGCATCTTAAGACATCTTAAGCCAGTGTTTTACAGCAATTCCTTACACTTAAATGCATTCCTTATGCTCACATTCTTAAATGTCTGTGCATATATTAAAGGAAAAGAAAGAACAAGAAAACAACCTAATGCAGAGCTTTGGGCTCCATAGCTCAAGTCAAATAGACTTGCAATTTTTTCCAAATTTATTCATGCTGTAAAGTCTGATTTCTGTAACAGATAGAAACAGTGACAAAATAATTAGTATGCTGGGATGCCTGTGAAAGATGAAGTCTCAAATAAGGAGTAAGATACTGTATTCATAGAGAATAGTTTTATAATGTAATCAAATCCTGTTTTTTTTTTCTTTTTCTTAGATGATGAAACATGCCTGGGACAATTATAGGCAATATGGATGGGGACATAATGAGCTCAAACCAATTGCTCGGAAAGGACATTCCACCAACATATTTGGTAGGCTATATTTTCTGGTTTGTTTGGTTTTTTTGTGGTTTTTTTTGTGGGGTTTTTTGGGTTTTTTTAGTATTTCTGTCCATGTATCTTCTTTGAAAGTCTACCCAAACTTTCTAGCAAACTCTGTATTAATAAAAAATCTTTTGAAGTGTGAGTGACAGAAATGTATTATTTCAGTGGTATTTCACTGAATTACTTTATTAACCTATCTTTTTGGGAGTAATACGTTCCTGTTGCTGCAGAGGCTAAGCTGTGTCTATGTGCACTGATGCTTTGTGTGTATGTCTGTATGTAAATGAAAGTCCTAATGCAATGATGGTTTCCTTTTGGTTATATTTTGAGATGCAATGAATAGAAATGTGTTGTTTTTTGGTGGTTTTTTTTTTTTTAAAACCCACCTCATCTTGTCTAGATCCTTGTATTTAAAATTCCGTGAGAATCATGGAACAGTTTGAGTTGGAGGGAACCTTTTAAAGATGATCAAGTCCAACTCCCCTGCCATGGTTGCTCAGAGCCTCATCCAGCCTGGTGTTGAACACTGCCAGGGATGGGGCCCCCACAGCTTCTCTGGGCAGGCTGTGCCAGTGCCTCACCAATGGTACTTAGTGCAAGGAGAGAGTGTGAGCTGAAGGGAACACTGGTGCAAAAGGCTTCTTCCATGAGAGAAGGTCATTTCTTAGATAGCAGTACAGCATTGTGTAGGATTCTTAGGTGCTTTGTTATCTTGCACATAGGCACTGCCTTAAGTTTTGCTGAGAAAATCTCTTCTTGAAGGTTACTGTGCTTTAGTTTTATGTTATGATTAATTGATGGCTTTCCTTTATATTTTTTCCAGATGATGAAAGTTGATTTGACAGGGAAAGATCTTTAATGTTCACCTCTATGATTATGTAGTCTTTGCTACTTGCAATTCTGTTGCTAAATTTGCCATGTGTAATTTTAGATTAGCCTTGGTTTGTAACCCAGACTCTATGAAGTTTTTTTCTTTCATGTGGCAGGAAGGCATTTTTATGATGTTTGTTTTTAATGTGACTGATGTGATATTTTGAAGCTGTTATCAATTACAATTTCACTGTAGTCTTTCCTTTCCCTTCCTTCTCTGCTTACTTCCAGCTAATGAGTCTGGAGGATTTTTGCTTTTTTTCCTTGGAATGATTATTCTTTGGAGTGCTTATTTTTTTTTAAATTTTGGCATTGCTTTCTGAAAGGAATTGCAGGCCTTGTCCATGTTAAAGTTTCTGCTCCTCTTGTTCCAGCTAGCTCTAGCAGCCAGTGCCCTACGTTTGTCCTTTTAAAATCCAGATGGTATTTTGTGCCATTTAGTTTTTAGCCAAATCATGTCATGATTGCTCTATTCAAGGCTATTTCATATGAAAAACTTTTCTGAAACACATAATCTCCAGCATATATCAAGTCTAAAATAGAATCAGCTATTGTTGATTTGGTGGATGGTTGATGGGGAGGGCGGGATGTGTGTGTGTGGAAATTGGTGTTCGTACCAAGGACTGTCTAGGCTGTATTGTTATTCCCAGCTCTTTACCAATCTGTATTACCCCTATTGACATGATTCCCAGCAGCATTTGGCTTTATAGAAGGGTTGCTTAATTTTTTTTGAAACCTCATGCTAGTTTTAATAAAAAGATGCTCAGCAAAATCTGTTTTTATTATTCATCTCAAAGATGATTTGATCCAAACTATTTTCAGCCATTACTGCAATCTACTGTGCTTCCATTTCAATTCCTAGCACGTCTGTGAGATCCTGCAAGGAGATGGTATCGCTGGTTGAGCAGCAGCCCTTTGCATGAATCTTTGGGAAATCAGGTTTGCTGATAACTCCCAAGTGAGGTTAAACACGATTCAGTTTAGAAGACAAATAAGTCATTAGTCTTCCCCGTTGGACTCCACTTTTGTCTAAAGCAGTGTTTATCTATATCTGTGCCAAGGAGAACACCAATGTTTCTAACATTGCAAGATCTAGCAGGTTTCAGTCTGGTGTCAGAGAAGGGGAGAGGAGGTGGCCTGCTCTGCTCTTATAAATCTTAGTTTTGAGTAATTAAAAATATGAGGATGGATAAACTTTATAAACTTTAAAGCAAGATGCTCTATGCCTCACTGAAGCATGCCAGCAAGAATGTTTATGGGTTTCCTCAATTATTAGTTTGACTTCTATGACAAAACATGATAGGTTTGCTTTAGTTGGCCTGCAGCAAGAAACTCTTGCAGGTTTTTTGAGATGCCTGACTATAAATTGTAAAGGAGAGTCTGCTAGAAACACTGTCTTTCAAACTGTGTGGTCAGGCAGTATCTTGAATAGCACCTCTTCAACAGCTAGGTCACAGCATTAGTAGTATGGTACTCCTTTGGGAAAGTATGACTGGGAGTGGGTAGCTTTTAAAGATACTTATATTTAGATGATATATGAAACAAACCTTAATAGGTTCTCTGTTGGTGAAATGGGGTGATAACTGCTTTTGAAAAGGCTGGCATTTATTCCCACCCTGTAAAATGAAATATAAAAGTCAAGGAGAAAGTGCAGCAGAGAGGTGTAAATTTTCTTTCCAGTTTAAATTTTTATTTGCTGCACTGCTGAAGGTTATAGCAGCTAAGCTTAAAAAAAAAAAAAAAGTTGACCTTTTTTGTTGGACTGCATAAATTGGTCAAAAAAATTGATGGCAGCCACAGGGCATTGTTGTTGCAGAGGGGGTTTGCGTGGTATCTCAGTCAAGTTCTCATTAGAACACAAAGGGTGAAGAGAAGAGGCTGATGGAAAATGATGCATGTAAGATAATGAGCAAGCACAACAAACACTGAGCTTGCTTCAGGAGGGTTTCTGTGTTTAGCACAAACCAGAGTAGTTGATGGTATTGTCAGATTCTCTTCCTGTAATGAAATCTGACTGGATTTGCTTTTGAGGATGAGAGTAACCATCTGAAACATTCTGTTTGAAGATGATTTGTCTCTGCATTTGTTTGATGACCCATAGGTGAACATCTTCTGAAAACACAATTAAAATTATTCAGTCCAGATATGCTTCAGAGTTTTAAACTGTATGTGTTTGTGGTGTATCTTTTACTCCAGTATCATATGAACTAATTATGGTAGCATAAGCTGTAAGGATACTTTATTGTGAGTTAAATTGAGTAGTTAGTACTAGTTAGTTTGCATCAGTCTTCAATCTCTGTCTTTCAAAAATATGTTTATTTGAGAGCTTGAGCTATTTTAAGGAAAAATACAAAGAAAATAGACAATGCTTGGGCAATCTGGAACACTGTTCTCAGCAAAACTAGAAACTGTGGGCTATCATCTAACGTGATGCTTTCTGAGATGAGAGTTCTGACATTTGTGCTGTGTTTTATTTTGTTGTTTTGAGGTTGTTTTTTGGCTTGTTTTGCTAATTTTAATTACCTAAAGTGAAGATACGCGGTTTGTCAAGTAACAAGTTCATGGCAAAGTACTGATACAACCCTTGAAAAATGGAAAACTTCTTGTATTACTAGCAGTGCATTTCTAAAGCTTGCATTCGATGTATTCTGTCTAGAGATGGGCTGCTTTATGTGAAGATGATCTGGTAACATAATCCATAAACAGTTATATGTCTAGATATGTTTTGAAGGGTGTGGAAAAATCTTAATAACGATACAAAGTTTTAAAGTTGTAGTCTCTTGCATATAGACATACCCATTCTCATGCACAAAGATTTAATAAAGTCATTATTTTGTATTTTGTCGCACTAGAGCTGTCTCATGCATTGACAGTGCTTTCGTGCCTCTCCTGTTCTCTCATCTCACGTGCCGCTCAAACAGTCATTTAACTTGAGCTGCCTGCCAACTCTCTCTTGGGATCCTGTCTTTTAGGGGGGAAGAGAGAATTGTCAGTGAAGTCGCTTTGTGGTTACATTTGTGGTACGTGGTAGAGCCCCAAGGCTGCAATGCAGAGCCTTACGTCTTGACCAAATAAATCTGTCCTGTCTTTTATGAGGAATTTTTGTCTGGCGTTTTAAGCGCCATTGGTGAGCAAGATACGTCCAAAGGAGTAACTCAAGGATTCAGGTGGGGCAGCTCGTGTGCTGAGCGTTCTCCCATATACCAGTGGACTGCTGCGTTTGTAGCGCATCACGCAGTGTGTCCTGTTGGCTGGCTTGTGCTCAGCCAGCCTCGGCCCTTTGCTGCCCGCGCCGCCGCCGAGCCCTCGTGACGCGGGCGAAGTTGCTGGGGCGAGCGTCCGGTGCCGCGGCAGTGGCGGCAGCTCCTGCGGCAGCTCCTTGTGTTGCCAAGCAATGGGGAGCTGACAGGGCACTTCTCCCCGTGCTGGGGAGCGGGAGCAGCAGAACTCCCAAAGAAAACGCGTCTGGCAGACTGCAAGGATGGGAGGCTGCTGCAGGAAGGAGCTGAGTCAGGCGCGGGAGCCTGCTTTCCCAATACCTCTGACAAGTACAGGATGGCTTGGGAGAGCAATGCGATTTCTTTGTCCGCTTTGTGGTTCCTGAAGTGAGAGGTGGAATATTTCTTGTAAGCACTACAAGAAAACACTGCAACAGATTTTTTATTATTACTTACCCTTGGAAATACTCGTTAGTTTATAAGACATTTTTGTTATTTGTCCTTGTAGCAGTTATTGGGCTGCCTGAGCTGCTCTGACACTATCATCTGCTGTCACCTGATTAGTTGTAATTTACTTTTGAAGTTGACATTAATTGAGTGTCAAGGGTGTCTGATTTAGTAAACCTTTTGTATTTTCTGGTTGGTTTGATTGTTTGGTTTTTAGCTGGCAAAATACCTGTTTCTAAACAGTATGGAGACGAACGCTTTTAATGGAAAGAAAATAGATCATACACTTTAAAGACTGTGGAATGACCTTTTGAAAATATGACAGAAAAGTTCTTCTCACTGTAAAATCCTAATAAAAAGACAGATGGAAAACACAGCTTTTGCTCAACATCCTTTTTCTGTGCATGTGTTCAGCCTGTGAATCCATACAGAGGATAAATGAGCACAAAAAGGGAATATGAGGTATATATGTAAACAAAAATGTTCTTGACTATATGTTATCTTGATAAAAAAACCTCCTTAGTGAGCAGTAGTTCTTATCTTTTAACTGTACGTGCACAAATAATCTACTCGTTATTGCCTTTTCCTGTGGCAAATGGAAGAGGAAAGAAAATCCATTCGTGCTAACTAGGGAAGAGAGGTAATTTCACAATGCAAATTTCAGCCTAATCTCTGTATTTCAGGTTCAAGTCAATTTTAAAATAAATGGAAATGGCCTTAAGACAGGCCTATGCCTCTGTCCTCTGCAAACTCAGTAATGAGTGACTACAGTGAGATAATGTTGAATATTGTATGTACATTGAATGTGTATTTTTTTGACCAGTAACCCAAATTTTGGAAAGATAAAATTTTGAGAAAGAGCATAACTCTTGAATTGCTGGCTTTATTTGAAACTAGAACAGTGCTCTAATAACACAAGAAAAGTTCCTTCAGATCAGATGACAGCTCAAACATGATCGTTACTCAGTCTTCAAAAATTGCTCACAGCAGGTACCTAGAGAAGACATGTAGGAGCAGGAAAAGGTCGTAGTGAGCTTGTCTCAGAGTACTCCACAGTCTTACACAAGTTTGTGTAGTGCTAGTGCTTCTGTGGTCAGAGGCAGCAAGTTTTATTTAATCACTTCTAGTTGTTTTTTGCTTGATTTTGTCCAAACTGCTTTGGAGTCTGGGCAAACTTAAGAGCAACATAACCCATTATGAGTGCTTCCATAGTTTGATTTGATATTGTGTAGAAATCTTTTTAATTTTGAACTCTGCTTTCTGTTCTGGATTACTAGTTTTGGTGTTGGAAAAAAAAAAATCCATTATTCATCTCTTGCTTGCCATCCGCGAGTTTGTAGAACTGCATATGCCCTCAGTAGTGCCCTTGTTCTGCATGGGGGATCATGGCCTGTAAACTCATTTATTTTACTTACGTTTTTTCATACCTGATATGTTGTTATCTTCTTTCTTTGTGTATTTGCAAGATGGTGGTTTTGGGGTCTTTTTTGATCTTTGAGAGGAAGACTAAAACTTTGTTCTGTTTTCTGTTTTGTTTGCTGTTCCTTTCCTAATAATTGTAGTCTCTGTCTTTTAGGCTCCTTGTTGAGTCTACAAACACAGTACAGGGTAGCTTTTCTGCAGCAGCATTCCTTTTGGAAACCCCCATCCACTGTCTCCAGTGATATATTTTATAAATAAAATGTTATAAATATTTTCAATTTTTTCATATTTAAGCTTTTGCCTGAGTAATCATCTCAGTAAGATCCCACTGGTGGTTTTACCTCACACTGATGGTTGTTTACACTTATCCCATTTCCTGTCTTTTAAGCCATTATTCATCTGCATGAGAATAATTTTCTTTTACCCTGCGGCAGGTCAGTTTTCTTACGAGTTTTTGTTAAGGGGTGGTTTCACATCCCTTCTGTGTATGTTCTCTGTCCATATGCAAGTTCACTTCTTTATAAGACTTTAACATTGATGCTAAGACAAGACTTCCTCTACAAAATTTCTGACTTTTCCTTTGTTTATCTCATTTTTAAAGCTGTCTTCTCATTGATGCTGCCAGTTGGGCAAATACTGATTTGTTAACACTGTTTTGCTTCACTGCAATGTGTGTCATGCTTATTCAGAATATAGTTGTTCTCTGAAACTTGCAAATTTGTGCAGACAGGATACAATCTGTCTATGTGTTCTCTCTTAAGTGTTTTACAGTACTGGTGTTGTAGATAAAAACAACTGCTTAGCTAAGAATGTTTTTTGAATGTCACTGATATTTCACCAAACTGTCACAAGTGTGCCTCTGCATATCAGGAAAATTCACCATGAGCAGCTGTTGTCGTGTTCTTTTTTATAATACAATATTCCCACTGAATTCTTCTCACACAGTTTGTGTTAGTTTGTGTACAACATAGGCCAGTTGTACTCAGTGACTTTTTTAAGTGTCTGAAGCAATTATGTTAAATCCTATTCAGAAGATTGAAAATTCTGCTTTAACCAGAAAATCTCACAAAACGATCAAAAGATGCACAAATGCAAAGTGGAATTAGATAAACACACTTCATTTCTGTAACCTGCTTTGTAGGATAGCGAGGGAAACATCTGCATGAAATGGTAATGAAAAAATTAAATACTAGCGTTCAGAGCTGAGGCTCAGACTGAGAATTTTGATTTTTTCCAATAGCATTCTCTCCTGTTCTCATATAAACCAGATGGTTTGCTCTGAGGAAAAAAAAAAACCCGTTTCCTGTTGAAAATCTTTGGACTTAACATTTATTTTGATTTGTGAACTATTTAGGTTGTGGGAATGCTATTCATGAATTTAAACTTTTTTCCTATCCTTTGGATTCAAGAGCAGAGGGTATAATAAGGAAATGAAGGTTGTGCAGTCTTGTTTTGGACTGTGTTAAAATATGAGCAGGCATGATAGCTGAGTAAGAATTAGCATTCTGAGCTCTAAAACTAAATCTGCTGAGGACAACTCCACGGGCACACGTACCTTTTGCTGTCATCTGAAGCCAGCAGATGTACGAGGCAGCTGGAATTCAGGAACAGTTCAACCACATGAGTGGAGCACTTCTGCCTAATACACTGATACTGTTCACTCAAGTTTTGCACCCTTCTGGTGAAGTTCTGTGGCTATCCCACTGAAAATCTGCCCCTCTTACGTTGTCCCAAAGAAAATTTAGAATGTGGTTTGGACCAAAATATGCAGAACTGGCTCAGATATAAAGATAGAAAAGCTTGTGTGCCATGATGGCTCTTAGGTGTTTCTTTTCTTTTTATATGCTTTTCCTACTGCCTAGCTGACAAAGTAATTTAGCTTAAAATTATCTGTGGAAGATTGTTTCTTGTCTTGTAAGATCTGTACTTAGCTCGCTTCATACATCAGGTCACACAACTATACTCAAGTGCAGATAATCTTATTCTCTAATTTACTCTCTAATATTAATCTTGCTTTGCTTGCTGCTGTGTTTAACTGATTGCTGCCAGTGTTTAGGTTCTTCACAGTTCCAGGCCATCATTCACAGATATTTTTCCCTTCAGTCTTCCAATTTCTGTTTTCTCAAAATGGACTTACTTCAGATATGTATTTTTGGTTAGTTTTGATTGGCTGCTTTGTTTGTGCAGTAGATTTACCATCACCATTCACTTTTCGCACATTATTCTTGCTTTCTTTCTGATACTCTTCCATGGCCTCCTTTGTACTCAAGGCCATCTACTTTCCCTCCATCCTTTCCTACTCTGAAATTCATCCTAACCTTTCTCTCCTGACATTGTGGCTTTTCAGTTATCACCAGGTCTTAACCTTCCACTAACTCAGATCATCGTTCCAGCATTAATCTTTGTTATGGTCTGCACACAGTCCTCCTCCTCCTGTGTACAGTAATTCAGTTTGGTCTTTGTGCTTAAAAATAAAAGAACAAAAAATATGGAGTAAATTGGATAGAAGTGTAGAGAATTGAAATGGTCTGAGGATATTCAGGCTTTGTACTAGGGGGACTGCATTCCGCTCTTGCTTGCATGAATTTTGAATTCATTTGAAGGGCCATGTAAGATTTAGGGAGCAAAGTAAAGCAGTCAAGTGAAGAGCAGTCAAGAAGGTTTATTGCAGTATAGATTTTTAGACAAAGTTTTGAAA
>WAAG01047376.1:0-10096 GCA_013390105.1 Tichodroma muraria | reverse complement strand
AAGAGTCTTTATTAGATTCCTGTGTGATTTTGTCACTGGTTTAGGAAATAGGAAAACCCTGCCTTGATTGTAAATGGACTGATGAGCATCCTGCTTTTGGACATATCATCTGTCTTTTCTGAGGAAAAATAAAATGCTTTCTTCTCACTCACTGCTTGAGGTAGAGGAGTAGGGATGGTTACATGCACCTATTAGGCCTTTTTATGTGACTTCCTTGGAAGCAGAGCGGCCTCAGTAGTTTTCCACTGAGGCCGGTTTCCTTGACTTCGTGGCAGCAGCGTACGTTTTGGTAATGAGAGATCCAATCGGGTAGGCTGGATTTCCTTCAGGTTTGTTACTCCTCTAGTCTCTGGATAAATGCCAAGTGTGTTGTAAGACACTCACACACTTGTGGCACACAGGTGCTGGAGCACAGGGAGAGGGAGAAAGGGTAAGAAGGAAATTCTCTCTCCAACCTTTTGCCTTCTACTGGCTTATTCACTGTGGGGGTGCAGGGGGTAGGAAAGAAAGCTTTGATGCTGTGCAAGTACTGCTCAGCAATAGTTAAAATTCTGGTGTGTTTCCAACACTGGTTTAGTCACACATCCAAACCCCACAGCACCATACAAACTGCTGTGAAGAAAATTAACTCACTCCCATGCAGACTCGGTATCCCCGCTCAACACTCCACTTTGGCCAATGAAAGCCCCTATGGAAGTATTTTTCAGGAGAGGTAATGGGATTTGTGTGTGCTGTATACATGTTGAAGTAAGGAGGAGGTATGGGTGAAATGTTAAATAATCAGAGCTTCTGTGATGCAGCTATTCCATGATTACCTTTCAGCTTAGTGCATGACTTCAGTTTGCTGGTACAGATTTTTAATTTGTCGTCTTGTTTCTTATTTAACTTGTCTATGTCTCATATCTTTAGTCTTTTCTGTTCATAATTGATCTATGTATAGTTGATCTATTCACATATTTTCTCTAGTACCTCACTGCTTATAGTCTCTTCTGCTTCCACATAATAAATACACTAAGCAACCCTGAGCTGACATCAGATGTTCTAAATCTCTGCACCTTTTCTTATGGCATAATGAGAATGGACTATTTATTTTCTTCATATTCCTTTTGTCGTGGAACACTTGACAATGATCTGTCTCCCTCATACTTTGATAATCTCTTGTGAGACTTTCAAATGATACTAATAAGCCAGTTCATCTACTGCTTTGGCATACTGAAAGGATTCTAGATAAGAAGTCCATTTTTCCTTTAGAGGCCCTGATATTTACACTTAGTCATATGATTTGCTAGAAATTTCAAACTGTAGATTTATGTGGTATCAAGTGAAGGAATTATTTGGCTTATCTCAGGAAACTGAAATCCACCTAACTACAGATCTGAATTACCCTTTTGCAGTCCTTTGGAATAATACTCTTGCTTAATGAGAGTGTGCATGATTTTCTTAATAGTTCAGCTATTTCACTGCTAAATTCTTTCCATTAGCTCATGATGGATGTTCTGTTTTATTTAGAAGAATGAGCATTGCATTCATTAGGCAAACTTCATTAAATTTGGAGCTCAATCAACTAGAACTATAATTATATGGAGAGGAAACTTCCTAATCTGACGTTTGTAAAACTGAGCCTTTTTGGAATTGGTTATTATCTTATGTGACACGACGAGCTGAGGCTTTGTATTGAACAGAGGCAGACCCTGGGAGGAGTGCCTTCAGCTAGCAGAAGTGTTATTTTCTATTATAGTTTAATTGTTTTATAGCCTTTTTTCACCACAATGAGACATCTGCTCCCTCTATATGTGGAGCAATAATAGGCTGCTTGAGGTGGTAGCAAGCAATGTATACTTCAAACTGTTATCTCATTATTTAGGGTTACTTTATGGCGCTTCAAATGGTACCTTCTGCAGTTTAGTTCCAGGAAGGTTGTCCCCTTGTCCTTTAAGGCAAAATTTATGGATCTTGGCATGGCTGTGAAAGGAAAAAAAGAACATTCCTTATTATGAATGGAAAATTATTTCACTTCGTGACTTTAAACAAATGGTTTCTATCAGCATCAGTAGGGGGAAGTAACACTGCCTATCCATTTCTGCTTTACCTGTAGCAGCATGCATGACCCTAATGCAGGCTAGTGATTGGAACACTTGTAATTTCTTCCTTTAGTTTTCAGTCAATGCCTTGCTGGTAGTGCAGTACATTTTAAGATGAAGACAGCTATTAACATGTCAAAGCTTGTTTTGGTCAAGCATAGATTCAGAAGAATTCAGTGGAGGCTCTTACTTAAGAACGAATTAAGAATTACATCCTTTCTATATAGTCCTTGAGGAAAGAAAGTGAGAGCAATTAATTAATTTTACTCTCTCACCAAACTTAATGTAGCCCACAAATGCTTTGAAGTTGTACCTATCCTGCAGTATGGAGCAGTCAAGGTGTTATATGTGTATTGTCCTCAGTGTTGCATTATGTTCCATTCTGCCCTGTATTCTTGTAGGCACAAGACTTGAGAGTGTGAATTCTGCATTTTGGACTTTTCCACCTCAGTGCCCATGAGGAGGGAATTAGCTTGCTTCCTGCTGCCTGATTGACACTAAAGGAAGAAGACTTGGCAGACAATCTGTTGCAAAATTTTGATTTGTCATCTCTTGACCTTTTGGAAACATGTTCAGCCAAAAGGATTTGAAAATGCAAAAGTTGTTCCTCCAAATCTTCCTTAAGGAAGAAGTACCCATGCGTAGAAGAAAGAAAAATAACTCAAATTTGGTTGAAATAGCCTGCTTGTATGAAAAAAGAAAAACTAATAATTTACTATAGGTTGGGATGTATATGCTGTCCTTAGGAGACTGAGATAAAAAATAGTTGGGCTCTTACATAGAGTCTAGAAACTATAACCATACTGATCTGTGCCTCAGAAACAGGTGCCTGTCACTGCTTAGGGAAGTGGCACATGAGAGTAGAAAGGGCTTTTCTCAGTAATATTTTGTTGGACATTCATGGTTCTAGGAAAAATAAACATAAAAGGTGAAAGAAAGAAGTGTAAAGGCAGCCAGAAGGAGGGCTTGGAACAAAGTGTTAGGGTATGGCCCAGACAAAAATCTCGGAGTGTGAGCCTGTGCCTTTTATTGACTCTTAGGGACGAAAAGTGCTGAGCAAGCCGGTTTTATTGGGGTGCATTTGTTTCTGTGGCTGCAAACAATGCTGAAGGATCTGGCGTGAAACAGGTTGTAGGCAATCCCTTGTGGGGACCAGAAGGTTTAGGTGAGATCTCAGTATATGGGGTTGAGGGCTCACTTTTAGCGCAGTGATAGTGAAAGCAAATTTCTTGTCTGAATTTGGTGAAGTCATGTCATTCAGTTATTATGGGATGCACTGAGGAAACTATGAAGATTTTTGATCAGCTCTGAAGAGAGCTCTGTTCTGTTCTTTTCTCTCTGAATTCATCTATTGGATTTGTGAGATGGCAAAAGCTTTTTCATTTCCATGGCTCTTCTTGCATGGTTCTGTGCAGGGAGAACTCCATGCAAAAGGTTGTTTAAATTTGTGGGGTTTAAGATACTTTCTTTAGGTCTGGCAAGTAGATATTCTTGCCCCCAACATAGTTCTCTCCTTTGTTGTGGACACTGGAATGTAGTTCCGAGATCTAGAAAACTGTGGAAGATTGTACTGTGGTGTCTGAAGTTCTTTGGAGTAGGCATGGAGAGGTAGGGTGGCGGACAATGGCACACCGGTCCATTTCCATGCAATGTGTTCTCCACATCCCATGCCAGCTGAAGAATACAAGAGCTTACTGATGTGATTACTACCACTGTGTTTAAGTTGGCAAGTTTTTACTTTTTGAAACTATTGCAAGAGGAACTTCAAGGATTTCCCAAGAGTTATCTATCCCTCTTCGTTCAAACACTTTGTGTATTTGAAAATTTCATCAGTGTGGTTTAAATAAAGGAACAGAAATTACTTTGAGCATGTCGTGGAAGCAGAATAACACATTCGAACTTCATGTTAAAAAATACTTTGTCAGCTGGTACTGAAGGTAGTCCTTGTGTCATGGTCTTGTTTGCATATTTCTGAAGTGATAAATTAGGTAACTGTCACATTATGCTTTTGAGAAGGTGCTAAGTTAAGTGCAGTAATGTGGCTCTGCTCAAAGCAGCCTCCACTTTAGCACAAGCAATGGAATTTATCATTTGGCTGAAGGCGTTAAGCCTTACCCTACTTAAGCAGCACAGTGAATTCATTTCTTGAGAGTTATAGGTATGGCTGGTGGACAATTTGTCAAAGGATTTGTCTTTTAATTAATCTTGCGAAAGGTAGCGCGTCCCAATCTATACTTGAATTTTCTTAACAAACACCACGACTTTAGGCTTTCCAAATCTAATTGAAATTAATTAAAACCGATGCATGGCTATTCTTTAAAAATTAGTGGGTGGTTACTTTATCATGGATACTGTTGTGTTTAATTTAAATTATCTGGGGAAAGAAGTCCCTGAAAATGAATTAAGCTTGCATGTCAGTCATTTAGGTGTGTGAAAGAAACACAGTGGGGGTGATGGCTTCATTCAGTTACTATTATGTTTGAGAGGAAAAAATATAGCTCTAAATGTGTGAAAGTCAGGAATGGATGAGTAAAAACAAGCAAGCAGGAACACTGTGCTGTAGATATTCCCGTTATGGGTAGAAAGCACTTTAAAAGAACCCTAAAACTGACTTGTTAGGACACTAGCGTCATTAAATTGCTAATCAGAGTTACTGCACTGGTTTATAGAGTAAAGGTATGAACAGTGAAATTTGGCCACTTTGTTGGTGCACAGGAAGTTTTTATACACTCCATGAAAACAGAGAACCCATGATAATTTTTGCTTTCCTCTAGAAACCAAGATCTCTGCCTACTGAGGGGAGCGGCTTGGGTTGGCATGGCCTAGGGAGACCGGGACTGGCACCATGGCTCACCACCTCTCATCCCTTGCACAGCCGATGAGTCACTCATCAATCAGCTCTAAATTGCTGCTGTTTCAAGTGAATGGCATTTTAGCTTAAAGCACCATTGATTTTTATTTGGCTTTCAGTGCTCCACTCGAAGTGGTGACAGTTGAGAAATCCATTAGTGGCTCCTAGCGTGGGTCCCTGCAGACCTGAGGGGAGCATCTTGGGACTGTGGCTTTGGCAGCCTCGCCAGGCCAGCGCTTCCCTGCTCATCGGTCCGTGCTTTTCAATCGTTAGGTAGCATCCGTAATTGCGAAACTTTGAATATTTCAGAAGTAAATGTTGGGAAATGCGAGGCATTACTGCAAGTACTGGTTGCTCTATCTTGCTTGTGCCTTTTTTTTTTCTTTTTTTTTTTCCTAATGCTTCTGTCCTAGAAGTCCCACTGGCTTTTTGAAGCTGAATGTCTTTCTGTCCTTTGAATTTTTGCGTTGGGCGTGGAGTTTGTTGTTTTTGTTTTTTGTTTTTTTTTTCCTGTCAAAGTACAGTTGTTCAAGTTAGGAAAGCAGATGAGAAGGGCTCTTTTTTCTATCTTTACTATTCTTTTTTCCCCAAAAGCCAAACTGTGCCAGAGGATTGATACTTTGAAAGAGAAATTGGAATCCTCTTATGTACCTGAGAATTCCTTGCTCATTTTGATTATTCTGTGTGCTGACACCTTTGTAGTAACTTTGCTTTGCTACTGCTTGGGTTATTTTCTCATGGTTGTGGGTGTTTAAGAAAAATAGTGAGATAGTCACTTGTAATAAAATCCCTTCTTTTTTGCCCGTAGGAAACTCACAAATGGGTGCTACCATAGTAGATGCATTGGATACTCTTTATATCATGGGCCTTCACGATGAATTCAGAGAAGGACAAGAATGGATTGACAAAAATCTTGATTTCAGTGTGGTGAGTAGAGCCTGCCGTAATATTTCTCTAGCCCTTTTCACGGTGTTTGTTCATCTTGGGGGGAGACAGAGGAGGTCTTTCAGGTGAAACTTAAGAAAACTTAAGGGTCAAAGGGTCAGGTATAAACTTTAGTGATATTCAGTGTGTATTTAACTTTATTTTAGGAAAAAAAAAATACCTCAACCCTTTCACACTTACCATTGTAAGTAAAGATACATCTATATTGTATTTTCAAAGTGCAAATTATACCTGGCTAATGGAAGAAAGGGGAAGTATTTTGTGAGAAACACCGAGGCCCTCAGAAATGAAGACAGAAAGATGAGGTTTTAATGGCTGATAGTCATTGCAAATAACTGAGCTATGAAAGACAATTTCCCCCCAAACTACAGTATATAAATTACTTAAGAATACAATCTTTTCTCTTCTTCCATTTCTTAAGAGTTTCAACATAAAATATGCCACTTGAATTCTTGAGTTTTCCTACAGTCTATCAAAAGAATTTCCCAGTTGGTCATACAGCACCTGACATTCTTGAGAGTTTGGAAGCATTAAGTGGAAGAAATGGCTCTATTTTAGTCTTATTGATTAGTGTTCTTAGTACTAATTTTGGGACTGTCACAGACTCTGTGATGGAATTTGTATTGCAGTCCTTGGATTTGCCCTATGGTTCCAGAAATAATTTTTCATTCAGTAAATGCACATAATGAAATATAGTTGTACACTCTGAATTTATCAAACGCTTACTATTGTTTCTGTATTTTAACCTACTTTTCAAAAATTATTTGTTTGGGCTTTTTCCTTTTGATTTATATCTTGACTGTCTGGCAAACATCAAAGAAATTTTACTCTGCTTTTTCAGTTAGTGCCAGATAATTATTCAGTCTAAAACTGAAGATCCTAAATATATCAGAGACAGTGTAAATGTAATGATACCATTACGAGGGTGAACTAAATTGCTTCCATAACTTTCGTCTGATCTAAGGTAATTTCAATATAAATTTGCAATATTAATCTAGGATTTGGATGGAAGAAATTTACATGGCCCTCTGGGGTTTAGTTACATCTTCCTATGTATCAAACACCATTTCTGAAGGTTAATGAGTTGTTTTGTGTATACACCAAACTTGAGTAATTTCCTTATATGGTTTGGAGTTTATAAATAAATACATAAATTTGATCCTCTTGGATTCTTCTACTGGGAAATGGAAGTCATTGGTTTTACTTTACACTGTCCCACTGCATGTGTGATTCATGACTTTAACAGGCATTAAGTGGAATCATGCTGCATTGGTGTTATTTTTCTTGTATGACCTCTATGAGAAAAGAGAAAGCCTTTTATTAGAAACCATTTGGTAGTATTTCAAACTTCCGACTTTTAATCAGTGCTGTTTGAAGAAATCTTTATTCATGTAATCTTTCTGAAATATGTAATATGTGCAAAATGCATTTAGTTTTGATCCAAGCACTGCAGGTGCCATAGAAATAGCATGAAATGAAAGACGTACCTGTAAATGTCATTTCAGCCGTGTGCAGATTGGTGAGTCAGCTTGTTCAGTGCATGTTGTGGTGACTTTTCTGGATAAAAGGAAAAGTCTTGCCTATCTCAAAATCTCGTAATAAAACTATATTTCTGTGTCTAATAGGTTGAAGAGAAGTTTATGGGGGAGACAGATGGAGAGTATGTGGAAAATTAAGTGAATGGGGCACAGAGGGAGTCAGTTGTTAAAACTGTCTGGTTCCTCTTAATTTTTTGTGAGTTAAATGAGTCAAAAGATACTGTTGAATTTAACCTAAGGATAATAATGTGGAAGAAGGCAATAAAATGGTTTATTCTCTTGAGTTTCTCAGTGGCCCTGCAGTACTACTTGTCATCACATAAAGGCTATTCTGATACAAAGATTATGTTAAAATAGAGCTCTGAATTTGAGCTTAGTAATTCAGTTAAAAAAGTGCATTATAGGAATTCCCTAATTATTATTTTGCTTCATCTTTTAAATTTGGAAGGTTTGGTGTTATGCTGAAGCATAAGAGAGAAGATGCTGAATTATAGAAACGTGCAGTCCTTGCCTTCTTTCCCACCAGCCCCAAATTACTGTAATTGCACTTTATGGTGGTAAAATGGTTTGAGGGCAGGAGAAGAACTAATTTGATTTTAATAGAATTGGTTGAAGCTGTAACTAGGATTGTCATTTGGTGTCACAAAGATGCGCACAAGAATTTCAGTTTGGATCTAGAGACTGGAACAGTACAGACCCTTGCGTGTGGATTGCCTTAGGATATGCACTTTCTTCTGTCTTGACAATTTTTTTTCTTCCTTGATTAAGGAGTTGGTTAATTATTTATTCATGCTTTCTTTCTGTTCTAGAATTCCGAAGTGTCTGTTTTTGAGGTCAATATTCGCTTCATTGGCGGTCTTCTAGCAGCATACTACCTTTCAGGACAAGAGGTAAGGAGATTGGAAGGTGTCTAAAATTCATTGTATTCTAGCAAATGTGGCACGTGGAGACTTCTCTAGAATCTTGATTTCTCAGTAGCTTGCAAACTGATTTCACAACAGTCAGTTGTCCAAAATAACCAAGTTCTTAGAGTGTGGAATCTTCAGTTTGTTTCTGAGTAGGTCTCATGCCATTTAGGACACTTGGTTACAGTTTTGAAATACATTTTTTATCAAGATATTTTCAGAAGATATCCGCTCAAATAAGCATCAGCTTGAAATGTCAAGTGAAATGTCAGCCTTCTCATGCCAACAATAACTTGTTTTGATATTCTGTAACTCCATGAAGGTAGAAATAATAGCTTTGTCACTTGTCCTGCAAGGCTGTAGGTTTGCTTCATCAAAGTGCTACTCAATCATCTTACCATTTTCTCGGTGACAAACTGAGAAATAGCAAGCCAGTTTTATACAACTTCTGAAACTTCTGCTAAAAAAGATGTAGAGACGTGCTTAGATTGACAGGATGCATGTCCCCAGAGACTTCCAACAGTGGACTTCTTTAGTCCAGTAGTCACAATGCTGTGACCTCTTACTTGATATACGTTAACAAGACTAGAGCTTGACCCCCAGCTCTTCTCATGTCTTAGGAGCTGCCTGTCTTTAACCTGTTGCATGTGTCTTTGATTTTGTCCTTTATTTTTCATGACCCTTCTGTAGTCCACTACCAGACATATTTCATGGCTTAAGGCTTTCAGTGTTCTTAGGTATCTTCTTCCTTTGTTTAGGGAAGCACCATATGTGTATCAAGAAGGTCTCAGGGATTTTAAGACTGCAGCCCTAAAAGTAACCAAGAGAAAATTTATAATTTGTTGTCTCTTTAAGTCTTTGGTATCATCCTGAGATCTGTGAATTTTCTCTTTTATGAGTGTCTTCTCTTAGGAAGGCGAGCTCAGTGGCAAAGCAAAAATCTTGTGTACATGTTGAAAGAAATGGGTGGTTTATTTTTCATCCAGTGCTCCTGCTTCACCTTCTTCAAACTGGAACATGATTCTTGGAGGCATCTACTGTGAATATGAAAAACCTCAGAGAAAAAGCAATGATCACACACATTCATAGCTGGATTATTTGTATGGATTGATACTGCACTTGTAGCCGAGCCCCTTAAAAAGAACTTTTTTGCCCCAGTTTGCAGATGGGTGCAGCAAAGCAGTGCCAAAGCATATGTGTTTTGCCTGTATTTGTAAAGCAGAGTATTCCTTCTTAAATTTGCTTCTAGCCTCTTGGTAGAGTCAGAACATGCTCCTTTGCTTAAATAGCTTTAACTTCCTTCCTTCCTTGGAAAGCATCTACCCTTTCTTTCCTAAATGTTGGCTGGGCTGAGCCTTTTGTTTTTAAGATTTTTATGGCATCATTCTCTCCAACAGACTTCAAATGCTTCATGACTTGTGATACAGGATTATTCCCGTCAAATGTCCATATGTATCATCTTTATTTTCCTAAAGAACTGCTAAAAAAAAGTGCTCAGACTGTGTTTCTTTCAAAATAGTGTGGCAGCTAGGATTGCTTTGGGTATCTGAGAGACTGCTTCATTTGCCAAGTTGGATGGGGTTCTCTGTAATTTGTCGTGGATATGACAGGGAAGGGATTTTGAGGCTCTTCAGCGATTGAGCCCAGGAGAGACACCTGTGTCTGGGAACTCCTTGGAGTTGGAAACAGGTTGCTTGAGATGTGATTTCCAATCTGGTCCTCTCTCTTCCCCAAGAAGGGAACATATTCCTTAGCTCAGGATTGGGGCGTGCTTGA
>WAAG01047375.1:0-15096 GCA_013390105.1 Tichodroma muraria | reverse complement strand
GTAGTCACATCCCTTCTGTTGCTCCTTGGAAGATGTGTCCCATGCTCCCTCTGTTTTCCCCTTCCTTTAATTCCATAAAAGATACCCTTGTGGTGAGATCCCTGTGCCTCCTTGTTTCCTGGGTGAAGCCACTTCTGTCCAGTTTAGACAGACAACTGTGTTGAAGCCAAGTCCACAGGAGTGTGGCACCTAAGGTTAAACATAAAAAGAAACCCTGGCTTCCTCGTAGAATGTTTTCATTACTCAGTGCTGTGCTGGAACGGGTGAAGTTTCTGAAGCTAATAGATGTAGAGGTTTGTAATTTTTATTTACGAAGTTCCTTTTAGGTGCTGCAGTGCTCAGGGGGACGCAGTGCATGTTAGACTGTACCTTTCCTCACACTCAGAAGATAGATTAGGTGGGACAGTGTATGGCACAGCTGGTGCCTCTTCTCACAGCCTGTGGCTCACATGTGAATCTGCCATACAGCACATTTTACCCAGTGTTTGGGGATTTTTTCTTTCTCCTGTTTGTAGCCGAACCAAGTTAACAACTGCATTCCAGTAGACTTATCAGTGATACAGGGAGTCGTAAGGACATGGTATTCAAACTCTTAGGAATTACTAGTGAGCGTGGTATGATACAAAGAATCTCTAGGCAATTACAGATCAGTCTGAACTCAAAAAAACTCAGCTGTTTACATCAGTTAGTACTTAGTTGAATGCTGTAACTGCAATCTGATAAGCATTTTAGAAGCTTTTTAAAATAGTGATGAAAAGGTTGTTTATTTTAGCCTTCCAGTGAACACTACACACAGTAAATGCTTTGTAACATCAATGTGGCATCTGTACCTATGACAGGGTTTTAAGCTATTAATCTTACTTTGGAAGGAAATTGTTTTCAGAGCTGAATAAGAGCTTTTATTGAAAGCATTTCTTGAATGTTTTGAGAAACTCTTCAGTTACATGTTAAAGAGGAAAAGACTTATTCCAGTTATCTCCAAAGAAGCCATGATGACTTTTGCAGTTTTAGGGTTTTAAGATCCATTCTGTCTAAAGCATGTTGAAGTGCTCAGAAAATGGGGAGATTTATGTGTATTTAGAATGATGGCAGCATTTGCACTACCAACTGTGCAAGGGGCTCTTACTGCACAGAGCTTAAATATAAAACATAAAACACTTGTGTTAAACGTTTGTTCCTCACCTGTCTTTACTGTTTTCAACAGTAACAATTCGGGCCTTTTTTTGCCCTTGTTTTCTTGAATAGGCAGAATTCCTGGCATGGTGCCAAGTAACTTTTGAATCTGGTTGTTAGCTAAGAGATTGGGCTTAGAGGTCTGTTTGTTTTAACATAAGATAAGTTTAAGATGGTTAATTCTGCTTCTTCGGAAGAAACGTGTAAAAATACTATAAAAAGGAAAAGGTCTTCAGGCAGAAATTTGCTAATGGTTCTTTTCCATTTTGCTTCTAGGCTATTTCTTATGAGAGTAATGGACATACCATATCTCAATTTGGAAGGACCAGACTGTAAGTAGCTTCTTTCACTGTAATCTTAGTACCATTCTGACAAACTTCCTGGAGGAGGAAGTGTAAAGATTAATTATGCGTATCTAAAGCAAAGATATCAGCATACCTATCAGCTGTGTTTAGGTTGTTACCTACTTACAAAATGATTTCAATATGTCTGCTCCCTTGTTTTCCTTTAACAACTTAGTAAACCAAAAAATTCTTCAACTTTTACCAGAGAAGCTGCATTATAAAGGGGGCTGATGAGAACAAATTAAGTTAATATTACTAAATGAGTTTGAAATTAACAGCTTTATTGTTATTTTGGGTTACTATTCTTACGTACATAAAAAGTGGGGTCTTAACACTGTCCCCTCACCCCAGCAGTAAATACAGAATGCAAACTAGTGAATAGTGAATGGTTCTGAAAATCTTGTGGCCACTTCGTTTCTCAGTTGCCATGCAGTAGAACCTCTCCTTAACTTCAGCCTAAACATCAGGATTCTCTTGCCACGTGGGATTATGATAATTGAAAAGTATTACTTAAAACATTTTTACCTTTCTAGTTATTTCAGTTTACAGACCTGGAGCTGTAATTAGTTGATAATATATTTAAATGAAAATAAATTCTACTAATGTAAATGTCCTTACTGTTATGGGATGTTTCGTTATGAGGGGGAAAACTTTGGATGAGGGTTCCCACTTATGCCTTGACTTAGGAAAATGTGAAGCCCTGGAGGTCAGTCTGGTCCTTGATTAGATAAAAGCTTAATTTTATATTGAGGAGTCAGATACACAATGTCTTAAAAATTATACCCATTTGGAAGAAGTACTGATGTAGACACATTTTCTGCTCCTTGTGTTGGAAAGCTCAGACTGCAGTGTGACTCTATTAGATGCCAGTAGGTTCAGTAATAGAATGCGGTTCTAGGGAGATGGAAGTAACTGTTGGAGAGGAAAATACATGCTGTAAGGGCATATATTTAATTTTAAATTCAGTTAGGTGGTCAGATCACTGAGCTGTGGCTCTGCTGGAATGGTAATCTAATTATGTTGCATCTTCCTTCCCCAACTGTTTGATACTGAGTGGAAGAATGGGTAAATACTTTGAGTCTTTGAGAGAGTGCCAAAGCTACTAATTTGTAAAGATGCTACTTCCACTTGCTTGGCCAACTTACAGGATTGTTTTGATACTTTGCTAAGGAGGGTTGCCAAAAAAGTCTGCCTCTGAAAGTCTGTCTCTTTTACCTGAAAGCCACTCCTGTAGAACAGACTGATGCAGATGTTCCAGGAGAGCCTGTGCCAAGGAGGCTTTCTAAGCCTTAAAACAGAAAGCATTGCTGGGGTGGCACGTTGGGCTGGCTGTTTTAGCCACTTTTGCTGTTGTTCTGAGATGTAAACACCACTGTAGGTTGAGGAAGTTGTCTGTAGGGTCTGGTGGTTGTCTGTGGGGGACCTTTTCACAGAGAAGCAAAGGCACGGAAAGAGTACAGCCAGGTTTCTGGGGGAGGTGCACTTGGAGTCTGTATTTTTAAAAAAGAGATGAGGCACTGCTGACTGGGTGACTGTTGTATGTTTCTGTTTGTCAGCTAGTGAAATAGCAAGTTTGTGCAATTTTCCCTGGAGTAATGGATTTCAGTAACATGTGCTAAATTAAATAGTATTGAATATGTGAATGTGACTTTCATCTTTTGTTACTGTGTGTTAAAAACTCATTTAAAAGAATGAAGTTGCCGCACAAAATAACTGCAAAGCAGAAAAAGAATCAAATATTTTTCACCTGAGCAGGGAGTAGTTAGAGATTTTAACAGCTGATTTACTGCAAATTTAAGAATAAGCAGATACAGGAAGGTTAGGAATAGTTTCTTTTCTCTAATAATATAAAAAGGCTGTAATATCTGAAACTGGAGTTGTTCATGCTATGATTTTCTACTACTGGATTACAAATAACTAAACTTCTAGTTACTCTCTGTTCAGTAAGCTGTAAAGCACTGAATTGATCTTCTGTTGCTTGTGCCATTTTGGTGTTTGACTTGTACAGTGCAAAGACATTGAATTTTAGTCCTTAAAAAATGTTGTGTCCTTTTTGATTAAATAGCACATTTAGGGAGCAGGACCTGTGCCCATGAAGGGATTGCTTTCCTTAATTTCTTGTGTCTCTGTCCTCTGACTGAGCTCTCAGTGCTCATGTTCATCTGTAATTTATGACTAGGGAGTTTCTGGTCAACTCAGGCTAACCCACTTGTTTAGGTGAAACAGATTAAAACACTTAGCAATAACAAGTGGCTGATGGTCTGATTTTGGACACCTGGTCTATTAATGAGATACACCTTGGAAAGCTCTCCAGTTTTAATGCTGAAAGCTAAGGACATCAGAAACTAGCTAAGTTTGTATTACAAAAGAATTCAGGAGGGTAAGTCACTAATCATTCACTAAAATGAAAAACAGTCCCTATGGCTCTATACCAAAAGAGAGAATATTTTCCTGAGAGTGTTACCAGGTGGTCAGATAAAAATCTGATCACATCAAGCTGTGGGTAGTTAACTCTTGAGTTATCCTGATCAAGCTGGAATGCTACATTGCAAAATGGAGCACTCAACTTCAATGGTTCAGCCACAAAACAGATCTCTGCAGGTAGCTGTGGAAAGGCTTAATTAATGTTCTGCAAATAGTTTTGTAGGAAAACGTAAGATATATCAGTATCTTTGCCCCTGAAAATACAGTGTTCCACTTGTTTCTTTTAAAAATATGACAGGCATTCATAGGTTATAAAAGCTCACATCTATAGTGAAAAGAGCTTCAGGTAGGAGGAGTGTGTAAAAGTAAGATATACAGTGATAATTTCTGCTGTATTCTTACCTCTTCCAGCAGTTTGATTTGGATTCTCTCTCTCATATTCACAAACCTCAGAATGACTTTCAATATACACTGAAAACTTTTCTGCAGTTCTTTAGATGTTGGCTTTGATGAGCTGTCCTTTTTTCTTGGTGTAATTTTTAGTAATAATAAAAAGTCTGTGTATATTCTAGCTTGTATCTAATATTATATGAAAACTGAGTTGAGCATTGTTTCACAGGAAGTTTATTAGCAGAAAAATGGCAAAAATTGAACCATTGCTAAGATTTTTTTAAGGTGGAGCATGAAGAGGCTGTTGATTTTTTTAATTTTTTTTTTTTTTTTCTTCTGTTCTTGAACTTGATTTGGTGCAAGCGATGGGAAGGTCTACATTTGTGGATGTTTCTCACTACAGGAAATGCTGTTTCAATTTCTTAAACAATGAGCTAGTAGGATTTAGTATATCTTTCATGCTTAAGTGCCAGCACATTCACACTGTACCTGGTCTAGTTTCATGAATCTTGTCCTGTTTTCTTATTTAAAAAGGAAAGGGAAGAAAAAAGTAACATGACCACATTAGATGACTGTTTTAGGATATTCTAAAGATACTAGCAGTGACTCTTATTTTAAGAAGAGCATTTTTGTTTTTGTAGTGCAGCCCAAACGAGATCATGTTCTTCATGTTTCTTTTCCCAAAGAGTGGAAGACTAGTGACCTATACCAGCTTTTCAGTGCCTTTGGTAAGTGATCCAGTCTGTCTTCCTTCTTTGTTTGGGTATTTTTTGTTGGTTTTTGTTGTTATTTGTTTGCTTTTTAGTTTTTTGTTTTGTTTTGCTTTTTGCTCGTGTTTTTTTGTTCGTTTGTTTTGTTATTATTAACAAGTTAAACTTCTGGTTTGTTTTGTTACTTTCAGTCTGTGGGTGCAAACTTATTCCTAGTGTAGGTGATGACGAATCTCTTTTTGTAATTTTTGAATGGTGTCCTGTGGACTTTGTAATGATGTGTTGAGAATTATTGTTCTTACTAACTGCTCTTTAGAAATCTTTATTTGGTGCTTGTTGAATATTGTGGATCTTTTATCCTGTTATTTACAGCCTCTCCTGAAAGGAGATAAGAGTTGGTACAGGTGGATAAAAGGGAATGGGGATTGGTGTGAGGCAGATTGAGGCTTTAGGAACAAGGTTCGTCCTGCAGCCGGTGGGAAGCCAGACTCCAGCATATGTGAGTCTAGGCAAGCAAGAAAGCCTGAAAATAACCACTTTGATTTCCAGATTGTGAACACCATCCAAGTGAGAAGAAACAGCAAAGGGGGTAGTTAATAACTGAGGACCAGTAGTCCTGTTGTTGCTCTGTTAAGTAGAAGTGTAAAATGCAGGTGTTTGGACGGCTGAACTAGTTGATGGTGGTCTCCTGCGCCTTATCTCTTGTGGCTTGGTGCTCTGTCTGCAGGGTCTCTGGAGCTGTAGCAAGCTCCCTTAGTTCCTTGTGAGCGTTCCATCTTCACTGCAGCAGGGGTCAGCGCGGTGGGTAGGATTAAGAGCCCCGAGTGGGAGGTGTAGAAATGTCAGGATGCCGTCCCGGGCTGAGGAGGGAGCCCCGTGTGGGCCCGCTCCCGGCCCCTGCTAACCCGCGCCTCCGCCGCTTTCCGCGCCGCCAGGGGGCGCGCTCACACGCCGCTGGGCGCCCGCCTTGGGAATTGCCAATTCCCGCCCTTCTCCGGATTTTAGAGCTGAGTGTTTGCGGTTTTCGATTTACAAACTCCAGGCTGGATAATTAATTAATTTTTTTTTTTTTTTTTAGAAGTCTTTTTGCCATGGTATCTCAAAATAAACTGCACATTATTTCTTCCAAAATTCTGGAATACAGAAGTACCCGTGCTTTTCCAGTTGTGTGTGGGTAGGGGTGGAGTGGTGCGGCTTGAGGTTGAGTATCTGCCAAAAACAAACAAACAAACAAAAAAAAAGAAACACCAAAACGCAGCATCAGACATGAATTATCCTAATTTATTACATCAGTTAAAGCAAAGGGTCTTGAAATCAAGCAGTATAAGTCGGATTTTACGGAAAAATTATTTTAGAATGAGTTGAAGCAGAGTTATAAGCTTCTATGAAGCTTCTAACGAAATATGATGAAACAGCTGAAAGGGCTGCAGTGTCACACTTGGAACTGTTTTACATTTGCTGCTCTAAAAAGGGTGGTCATGATTCTGAAATCCTTCAGGACTGCCTGCATACCAAGTGGACACCTGTTCATGCAAGATGTTTTTATAGTCTCAGGGGTGAATGTAGTTTCACTGTACAAGTACTTGTAGCACTATGTAGTCTCTCAGAACACTTTAGATTCTTAAATCTGCATTGTTTATTTTGTCATGTCGATGTGAAATATGAAGTCATTAAAATGGGATTTGCTAGAATACAGCTTTAGTGTATAGTCTGAAGTTCTACTCAAATTAATGTCTTTGGGCTTTTGGTTTGAACTTGTACTATCAAAGTATTATAAAAACTACTGCTTAATTACCAGTAAAAATCATGTAGGAAGTGTATAAGAACAGAGTATAAAAAGGAAAATGTTTCAATGATGTAATCCATCACTATAATTTTGTTCTGTGGATTTAATCTTGTTTGCATATTTGAGCTGATATATGGAGAATTTTCAAATTTCTTTATAGAAGAAATACATGTTACTTGCACCTTCATGTCATAGTCCACCAGTGGCATTCTTCGAAGTATTGAAGACTTGATGTACTCTAGAAGTGCAGAGAGAGAAATTTCCTGGTTTCTTTCTCTAGTGCTGCTGTTCCCTTACATTGCTGTCCATGGCTTATCTGCACTGGCCTTGCAGTGAGCTGGCACGGGGCTCTGGTGATTGCTAAATATTGTACAGCAGCTGCATTTGCTTTCCTGATCTTTATTTGCATTTCACCATACTTTTGAAATGCACAATGTTTACTGAGTGCTTAGCAGTATTGCTGAATGATTTAATTTATTAATCTTATCTCTCCTAAATTCTTACTTCTTAATAATGATGAAATGTGGCGTAGTCTGAAGAGAGCATCTCTTAAGCATGGAGGGTTGCATAAGAGCATTTGTTGCGGTTCGCTTCAGGTTGGAACTCAGTGCTGCTATTTAATGTTTAACTTTCTTTAAATTCTGTATTTAAAATGTATAAATCTGAGTATAAAAAGCAACATATGTTGGCAGGTATTGAAACCCTTTATTAGCTAAAAATACCAAGTCAGAAGTCATACAGCGTGCAGCAGCCCTTCTGCAACAATAAGTAAGGATCTGATACCGAAATGGTGTGCCACCAATAGTTTGGATTTTTATTAATTTATTTTTATTTAGCACTTCGTGAAAATATGGACACTGAAGTCCATTTGAATAGTAGCTGAATTCCTCTAGGCATTTTTTTTTTGTCTATCACTGATCCTCTTTCTTATTATGATACTGAGGGCACAATTGCGAGATATTCAGGAGACTTTTTCTTTCTTGATCTATCTTTTGGTCTGGTCAGGTAGATTAAAATTAATTAATCATATATAGGAAAGGGACACAAACTGGACAGCATTTCTGTGTTCCAGAGTTACAACAGAATACGGTCTCAGATGTCTGAAATGATTGTTTAGAAAATTTTGTAGTTAGTAATACAAAAACGGAGAACTTGATACATGAATAATTTTAGAGCAAAGACTTGTCAATGTATGTAGAGCAATATGAATTCATACAGTAATTTCTGTCCTTTAAAGGAAATTTCGTGTTGGGGTCCTACCAAACGCACTACAGTTGTGAGGTGCAATCATGAGTCAGCTTGGGCTTTTCTTGTGTTGTGAAATGTTAGTGTCCTGCCAGAAGGATGTTCTCCCTACACCAAAGAGCCTTACCCATAGGCAGCAAAGTTCTATGTTCTTCAAAGACAGAATTATTAGAAATTGAATTTCTGTACCCAAAAAAATGTTTAAAGAAATTCTGACTTCGTGGTGTAGGCTCATCTTAATGGCAGCCATAGCCCTTCAGTACAGGGAGATGTCAGAAACCATACTGAATTAATTATGGTTTTGGCAATGATCAAATGATTATAACTTAAACTCCTAAATAGCTGGCTATTCAAATGTATAGCATGCGAATGAAATCTGTCTAGGCTTTTTTATAATTAGAAAATCTGTTTATAATCTGGCTGGATTTCAGAGGAGACTTCTATAACCTTGTAACCTGTAGACTAAATTAGATTTCAATAGATTAAACAACTGAGAATAAATGTATTTTAAGCCCTTTTGCATCATTTTTTTAACCTTGTAATGTCTGAAGGTTAAATGGTGGTGTAACATTATATATAACTTGATTTTCTAGTCTACGTGAACAAAATGGCACCAGTTTTCAATATCTGAATTATACTAACAGTAAAACACTTAGATAAGGACAGGAGATGTAAATGGATTTCAGACTATAATAAGACCTTGTGTCCGGAATGGGGAGTCCTTTCCTCTGCTTTTGCTTGGTTATGAGCTTTTTTAGTGCTAATGTGACATTTTAAGCCACTCGCATAGAAAATGCACTAACTGCTTGATGAATAGAGGGACTTACTTCCACTTGCTGTTCCATTGTAACAGCTTCCAAATGAGGTCTGTGAATCTGTGCATTTGTCCTCATGTTGACTCAAATTAAGTTTTTATTTCACATCCAGGAAATGATTTGTAGTGGGATTCAAACAAACCAGTGTTTGAAAATTTAGTGTCCCAAGAGTGGAGTTCTCCACTGATATGATCAATCTTCTACCTACCCCTTTCGATTGGAATTTATCATCACTCAAAGGTCCGTTATTTATTTGGATAAAAGGCTGAAATTCCCAGAAAATTGCTTCAATTTATTTCATAGTCACATATAGAAGCCATGAAGGGAGGATCTGAGGGTCTGGGGGTGTACAGGGTGCTCATGCAGCCCGGACTTGCTGAACAGTTCCAGGCCCTTGTGCAACTGAGTCTGAACTGCACACCTGTAACAGTGGACAAAAGCCTTCTCAGGTGCAGTTACTCTTAGTTGGCTTTTTTATGTCATGGCATATCAGATAAAAATCTGTGACTGAGTCTAAAATAAAAATAGTAATAATAATTTCTTTTGCTTTTTCTAGGTAACATTCAGGTTTCGTGGATTGATGATACATCAGCATTTGTATCATTGAGCCAGCCAGAGCAAGTGCAAATAGGTAAGTGCTGCTGGATTTACTTCAGCATTAAGACTTGAACTGGCTCCTGCAAAGTGCTCTGAGCCAGCAGGGTCTGTGATTCTAATGGCAAAACCACTGACTTGCTTGGAGGAACTGAATTCTGTAGCAGCAGCACGTTTGTGGCAGCAAAGACAGGCCCAGGCTGGATTTGCTTGAGGCTTCTGTGTTTCATTCCATGATCCTCCAAGTACCTAAACCTGTAGGTAGAGTAGTGCTGGCTTCTTCACTTGGTGCAGCTTTTATTGAGGGTATTTACTCTTAGTTTGGAGAGTATTTTTGTGGTCTTTGCCTCCAAATACCCTTTGGACTGATACACATTTAGTTTGGTTTACATTTGTAAGGAACAAACTGAGAAGCCTTTATTTGAACATTTGAAAATATTGCTGTTAGTTATGTTACAGAAAACAATCTTGTTGGTGTGTTGGATTTTAGGTTGGGTTTGTTTGTGGTTTGGGGATTTTATTTGTATTTTGGGGGTGGTTTTATTTGTGTTTTGGGGTGGGGTTTTTTAAAGATTTTTGATTGATTGTAGCTGAATCCACAAGCTCTTAGCGGTTTCTCTAGTTCTTTTGGGCTTATATTTGAGTACTGACCCATAACCTTACTTCAGGGAACAGTGACTGGAAGTAGGCCATTATCAATGGTCATTTGGGATATGTTCTGGTAGTGTCATCCCCATTCACTGAAATGCTTGCATCAAATGCTGTGGAGCCAGTGGGAGCAACAGTATAGTTGTTCTGATTAACTGGCTAAAATCTTGTTGCATTTAAGAGCTATCCAGGCACAATTCTCACAATTAAGTTCTAAAAAGAAATAAAACAGATTAGAAAACCCCACTGAGTTTACCATCGTCTATCTGTACTAAGCTCAAATAAAGAAGCTTTGAGGGTCTTGATGTACAATCAGTGCATCTCTCTAATTCCTTATTAACATCCTGGGAGTGTTAATACATCCTCATACATTCATAGCTCTGCAAAGAATTTTGAGGGCTTCCAGCAATTGCTCCATAGCAGCAAAAGCCATTGTTTCATGTATATGTAGATATAAGAATGAAATAACTTCTAATGAGAAGTTCCAGATAAAGAGTTATGTCAAATAAAGCCTTCCTAAAGTGTTCAGATTTCCATTACAGAAGAGTCTAAGTACTGTAAAAACATCCAGACTTGCTTTGCATCTTTTTAATAAGGAAATTGTGCGTGGAGTAGCGATGAAAATGGGACTGGTTTTGTAGTTATCTGCATGGAGTGTTAATTAATTTGAATCTATCAGAAACTATTTGAAACCCCATTTGTATCTGGGAGGTGTCTTTATTTTCCTGTTGCAGCAGTGGTTCAAACACTGAATATTTGGCTGAACTAAGATGAAGTTAGAGACTCGAATAGCAGATCATGTAAAGACTGATCTGCCATCCTCCCTTGATGTACATTCTCAACATAACCAGTTGATGGATCTGCCTGGTTTCTTAACAATTTAGCTCCAATGCCTTTTAATTTTGTTCAGCTTCATAGATGCTACAAGACAATTTGAAATATGATTTGTCTATATGAGTAGTTTTGTGTAACTGTATCTAGGGGTAGTATTGAAATTGTGATAGTTGTCTTTCGTATTTCAAATCATTAGTTATCATACTTAACCTTTAAAATGACAGACCTCTCAAAATGCAGCACTTTGCATGAGCTGTTGCTGCTATGCTTTGCTGTTTTTTGTTGTTTCTAACTCTCCTGTCTTCAGTATTTTAAATGGGCTAAAAAATTGTTCATCAGCATCCAGGGAATATGTTGGATTTCTCATGGATTCAAAAATCCATTTTGAATATGTAGAGAATAAAATATATCTCTTCATCCCCTAGTGCTCTTTAAAACAATGTGTAAGATCATGGATGGCAACCATTAAAACCTAGTCCAAAATTGATTGATAAAACATTGGCCCATAAGATTTTCTGTTCATAAAGTATACATTTGATGAGCTGAATTTAGCTAATAAGCAGTTCTTCAAATTTCACATGGTAATCTGTAGTGTTTATGTTGCCAGGGAGGGTGTGCATTCTGATGTTTTAATTGTTAAAGTGTTACCCTGAAGAACCTATGAATCTTGGCATAATAGAAAAAGACTTGTTTCCTCTTCCACTTTATTTCCTCTGAAAAACTAAGTAAGGAAAAGGGCAGTATTTGTATAGGCAATTTTGGAGCTCCTTCTAACTTTCCAACTGAATGTCATGCTTTGAAACACACAAACCAGAAACCTTAGGAAACAAGAGTCAAATGCCTTAAACTTCTCATTTTGCTGCTTATGATAATGTCCAAGAATCTTCACTTTATTTGGTTATTCATGCGACTCGCGCATTGGCAGTCTCTCAGATTTATTATGGGTAGAAAAGGCTTTTTCTTGTATAAAATCACACTGTAGCTTGAAGTGGAAGCTGCATCAGGACAGATGCTAGGGGACACTTGCACAGTCGTCCTGCTGTGCCTGCCTGTGCAAGCTGGACCTGACACTTGCCAGGGGAAGGTTCTTGGCTTTCAGTGGGCTCTGTGTCACTCTTGCTGTTGGGCTGCCACAATGTCATTTTAAAGCCAATAACAGGTTTATGAAAGTGGTTTAGATGGCTCTGATTTGTCGTAACTTTTTGCAATATGCTGTGCTGTAAACTGATTTCCAGGCTACTAGCACCTGAAAACTATAATGGACAATAAACACCGTCTGTTTGGGATTTGCTATTCAAAGTAGGTAATTAATAAGAATTTGTTAAATGGTTGGTATTCCTTTAGTTGGACATTTGGGAGACAAAACTTTCTGTTGCCAAGTTGCACTGCAAGTGGCATCAGCATTTCTGTCAAATATGAAGCACATATTTGTTAAGTGTGTGGCAAAAGATAAACACTGTGTGCTTTTAGAGCTGATGAACACAAGAAACTTCAGAACTAACTTTTGACATACAACTTTTGGCTCTTAAGACTTTTGTCTTGCTAGACAAGTTTGCCTTTGGATGCTGTTCTGCTTTGTGTATTTATAAATCTGGCTTTTCATTTGGAGAGGTTAGTATGGAATAAGTGTTGTTTCAGTGATCCTATGACTTAGTCTAGACTTCATCCAAACAGTCTGGAAATGGTGGGGGAAGTAGTGGGGAAAATGGAAGAGACTTCAGCTTTTCTTAACTGTCAAGTAAACCCAGTATTTTATTTAATTAATTAATTGGTATAACCTGAAATATTTGTGTTTCAACCACTTCAGCCCCTTAAATGTTCTTTTGCAGTTAATTTTGTGAGTCCTCAGTTAGTGCTCTGGACCGATATTAAGCTCTTGTTTTTCGTGGTTTCCTTGAATGTTGTCATCCCACTCTGTTCAGGCTGCTGGTCTAAAAAGAAGGGGTAGCTTGAATTCTGTCAGTAGTTAAATAACTTCGTCTGTAAGGGAGTTAAGGTTCTTTATAACAGTCTACATATAAGTGCATAGCATGAAATGTCTCAGCAGACTTATTCTATCATCTCTGTTCCTTGTTAAGGAAAATATTTTAAGTTTAAGCTTTGCATAAGGATCCTTCCTCTTTCTTTGGCATGTTTTGTACTTAGCTTTTTATCTTCCTTCTATAAAACTATTTTCTTTCCGAAAATGTCCATTTTCCCCGGTTCTCCAACATGGAGGTTTAAAGACTCATTTTGGTTTGCTCTCTAACTTGCCATCCTCCTTTGCAAGGTGAAGAGCTGCTTTGTCCCACATTGATAGTGCTCCTTGCTGTGCATTCAGATAGCAAGAGAGAGGACAGCCTTTGTACAACGCTCTTTTCTTTAGAATCTGTATAGGCACTTTCTATCTTAAGCTGATACAGGAGAGGAAAACAAAGGGATGGGCAGCACCATGAACAAATTGATGTTATCAGTTTGGGTACAGCCTGCGGATAATTGCTGTTACCAAATATACTTGAGAGACTCTGGTCCAGCTAATTAGTCATGTGTGTTAACATTTTGATGCCTTGCAGCAGAAATTGTCTAGGTATGCTTGAAAGACTGAAAACTGAAAAATAGGCTAACAAAAGGGGCCATTAATCCATTAATGTTACATTGACTATTTCACTAATGTTTAACAGAATATAGTTGACATGGTTACATGATCATGTACCTTTTCTTTAGGATTTATGGCTTCTCTGGGAATATATTTGTACATTTGCTGTGGAAGGACTCAACCCTGACTGTTCTGTAGGGGACAATTTAATATCATTTAGGTTCATTTAAAAGATGCCCCTTAATTTGGGATGTCGAGTCTTCTGCTTTCTGTTGATAAAATAGGCAACACAGCACTGCTGCTTCCACTCCTGAGTTTTACTTTGAAATAGTGGTCTATGCGTGTACACTTTTGTCATCATGGCAAACTTCTGGATTGTTACATGTGGCATGAGTAGCCCTAGTCAATAAATAAGGCTGTGGAACCATACAGTGAGTATTGAGAGTAAAATGAAATGCTGACCTAGCTACTCACTCATTGCACACTGTTGCTCTGGCTGAGGCAATGGCCCCATGTTTTAAGTAGAACATGATCAGATAAGATTAATGCATCATCCATACAGAGGTCACTTAAAGGCTTCACAGGTGAAATTTTACTTCAGTATTTCATAAGCTTAAGTGTTTAGTATTGCAACCTTAATCTGTATAGTCGTGTGTTCATTGTATTTATATATTGTGGCTTTTCTTTTACCTACATGGTTCACCAACATATTTGTCTTTTTATTAAGAGGCTTAGTATTGTCAGTGGCCATCTGTCAGGATGTTGCTCCACATAAAAGCAAGGACTTAGCAAAAGGGTATCTTTGTACATCTTCCTCTTGGACCACTCTGGGACAGTCGGCCTGTTTGATGCCTTCCCTAATAATGAGGGAAGGTGCCATCCTACAGAAATGCTTTTCCTAAAATAATTTGCAATTACTATTATTCTGCTATGAGACAGAAACTTTAAGGCTGCAATTAATGTGAAATACAGCCACGTGGTGTTGGTTACTAGGTCAGGTTTCTCACAGAAGGATGTCGTCTCATCTCTTACAATTTAAAGAAATAAGTAAATAGCCCCCCTGAGTTCTCTTCAGTTTTTTAGAATTCGCAGAGCATTCTAGCAGTGCATTTCTTCTGTTGGGAGTGCAGAATGACCTAACTGTATTTGCTTTCTTCAGCAATATGGACAGCATTCATCAAAAAAGCATCAGAGAAAATGTATTAAACTCTTACAGGGAGCTGCTCTTTAATTCAAGACCATGCAAGATTGTTTCATCTGTGTGGTTCCTTAGACTTCTCTATATGCTTTCATTTCAGTTTTTCAATGGTGAAGCAGTTTATTCAGCATGTAACATTTTATATTAAATATATATGCCGTGTATGTATATACATGTATTTGTGTGTGTATGTGCCATATGAATGGATTGCTGTAGAATACATGCCTCATTTCAAGAAAGCTGAGTTGTCTTTGTACAAAAATACTGACTCTTGCACAGATTTATTTTAGGATTATCTTTAGGCCTCAGATGATTTGTTTGTCTTCCTTAAAAAAAGGGCTGAGTTTGTCAGGGAATTAA